>JAXQQM020074466.1:0-123204 GCA_034641835.2 Pinus albicaulis | reverse complement strand
ATAATACACAAAATTAGCTCATTCATTCTCATGTTCTCTTTGTCAATTCAGACAAACATCGACTCCACCCAATCCACTGTGAACATTGTCAATGATGGAATCCATTGCTTCTCGACTAATTTACGAAGTGGTATCCATCTCTGACCGCAAAGTTTCGACAATAAGAGGTCGACTAACCAATGGTGGCTTAGGGTGAGGAAACTCAATATCATGCCTAGCATCACTACGGTCACACAATCGACCTTTCCCAGGACCAAAAATTTCAGGGGGAAGGTCATTATAATTGGGTTTCATTTGCAAAACTAATTCTGCATAAAATAATTTTGAAAAATAAAGCATAACCTCATCGTTCCATGGGAGTCTTCCATAGGGCGCAAGGTGTCTATCATACAAATAGCAAGTTATATGAGGGTGCTTGAAATATTATAGCTTCATCATCTTTCTTTTCAGCCCTTCTGTGAAATTAAATATATACTTGGCCATTTATGATGTAACTCTTTGTTTAACAACCTCCCATATATCAGGAGCCATCACTATTTCCTTTATTTTTCTCATCACTTCTACAAAAGTATCAATGGTTGGCCCAAGCTTTAGGTATAGATCTACTAGTTTGCCTAAAGTGTGTGTAACTATTTCCAAGCTTTTTCGACTCTCACAAGGTAGAGTCAAAGCCACGAGATCACTCTTCAATTTTGCATGAAGATATTGACACCTTTGTAAGGTGCATTGATGCATGTTTGTTTCCCAAGTAATATCAGAAATGTCGGACGGATAAGTCATGGTTGGTGTACAATCTTCTTCTTGAATGACGCATTCTACCCTATGTATTTTTTTAGCAACATTTGGAGCATCATTTTCAGCCTCTACATCAATATATATAAAAATTTATATTAAAAAAACGCATGTAAACAAATTTGTACAAATTGAATGAAAATAATATTCAAATTGATGGCCACCTCGATGTGGTTGGATAGCATCTTACCCACCCTTAGACTGTTGAGAAACATAACGACCCTGCTGAGATCCATAACGACCACCGATTGGTTGAGAACCAACACGAGCATCCGTTGATTTGTCTCTGGGGGAATACATATCACCACCTTCACGCAATCCACCAGCACTTATTGATGGCCCTCCAAGGGAATGTGAACCACCACCAACCTCACGAGATGAGAGAGAAGCTTCATAAACAAATATGAATTTATAATCAATTCAAAAATACATTCATACATACAAATACATGTACACATTCATTTATTAAATTGCATAAATGTTACCATGGTTGCATGAACTAGGAGCATGCTCCATTGATGGAGTAGACACCCTTGTCCTTCTAGGTCCTAAAAAATAAAAAATGAAACAAGTTAACAACTAATTTAACTCACAAAATTGATAAAAAATCAATTCCATATGTACACACATGTATGTATATGTATGGAGATTTAATATTATATTTGAATACCATGAACATCCCTCGATCCCTGATCCCCCTCTCTTGTAGAGATATGGGATTCTGTTGATCTTCGTCATTCATCCTCTATGATATATATAGATCTACAGTGGATATTTACAATTATTTTTTAAAATTACTATTTAAAATAAATTCAAAATAAATTTAAAAAAAGTAATGTAATTTAGCGTATACAAATTATGTAAAACAAAACTTTCAAAGCACTAATTGATGTGTGAAAGTCAATTTAAGCAAAATTTTTATAAAAATGTTAAGTTCACCAAATTGCGCTTTACATGGTGGGAGCACCCTTGGTATATAATTGAAAACATGGTGGGAGCACACTTGGTATAAAATTGAAAAAACACATGGTTATTAAAAAAGAAGCATGAAAATCCATTTAAAGAAAAATTTATTGAAGTCCTCACATTTTTATAAATTAAAATGTGAAGTTCACCACTTGTTGCAAATGTGAAGTTCACCAAGTTGCCCTTTACATGGTGTGGTGGGAGCACACTTGGTATATAATTGAAAAAGACACATGGTCATTAAAAAAGACACATTTATAAGTGAAAAACACACACATATCCAAGATATGTTACAATTTCCATCAATAAATTTTGAAGGAGAGCATCTCAACACTAATTCATATTTGAGAGATGAATTTTGAATTTTTGAAGAAGAGCGTATCAAAACTAATTCATCTTTTAGAGATGAATCTTGCATTGGAATTGCCCCATATAATTCTAATTCATCTATTAATATATATTTCATAGATGAATCCTGAATTGGAATTTCCCCATGCAATAGATTAGAAAACATCTTATTAATATTTATACAGTGTCATATACTAAAAATTTGAAATTGGCTAACAATATTGTTTGCTTTTCCATGCAGTTCTTTTAGCCTCTCCTTCTTAACTTGGTACATGCCTTTCATCTGGTTGCACACAAGTTCAGAATTGGTACATGCCTTTCATATACTCCCTAGTTTCTCCCAAGCCTTTTCTCAATGAAATATAATATGCCTGATTGTTTGTTGTTCTTCCCGGTATATTCATTTTCCTTTGAACGACCTTGCTAGTCGCAATATTGGGAAGAAAATATGTAATCATTGTTTTCCTTGGATTGGGATGGAAAGAAACATCTATGCATAATGTCCATTTTTCAACCATATTTAGTGGGTTTTTCTATCCCTGAAAAAAAATAGATTCAATAAAATATATTAAATTAACATTTATTCCAAATGCATGGGAGAAATGACACATATGCATGAGGTAAATGACATGTGCATGGTTTATCTTAAAGTTTGATGTAAATTTTATGGTAGAATTCACATCTAGAAATGAGATGCATTAAATATTGCATTTCCTGGAGTTTAAGGGAGATTTATGACACATATAAATGGTTCATGCGTGGTTTGCATGAAATTTTGCCTTCAAATTTATGGCAAAAATCACATCTAGAAATGACATATCTTAAGAAAGGATGAGATCTAAGGCTACCTAGCCCTTTACAGACTTATTTATAACTTGTAGAGGCTAAGAATCAACAAACAAAATAAAATCCTATGGAATTTCAACCACTTTAGGTTCAGTTTTTAGGCCTTAAATTTTTCCTTGAATTAATGGGGAAAAGCCTTGAGTTTGGGGGATCCTATCCTATGGAAGTTCACCCACATTAGGTTCATTTTTTTGGACTTAAAGTTTTCCTTGAATTAATGGGAGAAGGCCTTTAGTTTCTGGGAAAAATGACATTCACATGGTTCACAAAATTATTCTATGCACTTACTAAAACAACTAGTGGTGGTTGTTGATGAAGTTATGTCAAAAATCACACCTTTATGAACTTGTGGGTTTAATGAAATAGAAATGACACATGCCTTAAATTTTGCCTAAAAATTTATGGGAGAAGGGAGAAATTACACATGTACAAGGTTTTCCTTAAAGTGGTAGTGGTTTATGGATATTAAAATGAAGAACTTCTATTTATGTTCCAGAGATTGACTGTAGGGGAATTTACTATATATGTCACCTTTGAGAAAATATGAGATCCAGAGGCTAACTGGCCCTTACATAACTCGCCTTAGAATTAAAGCACATCGGTCAATGCATACATAATAAAATCCTATGAGAGTTCAACCACTTTAGGTTCAATTTAGGCGTTAAAGTTTGTCTTGAATTGATGAGAGAAAGATTTTTGTTCGCTACTTATAGCATTTACATGGTTTTAAAAATATTTTATGCATCTACTAAAACAACTAGTGGTAGTGGTTGATGAAGTTATGTCAAAAGTCACACCTTTATGAGTTTGTGGGAGAAATGACAAATTGCCTTATAGTTTATGGGAGAAATGAAATGGAAATGATAGATGCTCAAATTTCTTTCTTAAAAGTTTATGGGAGAAATGAAATTGAAATGACACATGACTTAAAGGTTGCCTAAAAGTCTATGGGAGAAGGGAGAAATGAAAAATTTCCTTATAGTTTATGGGAGAAATGACACATGTACAAGGTTTTCCTTAAAGTGGTAGTGGTTTATGGATATTAAAATGAATAACTTCTATTTTTGTTCCAGAGATTGACTGTAGGGGCATTTACTAGATATGTCACCTTTGAGAGAATATGAGATCCAGAGGCTACCTAGCCCTTTACAGACTCTTCCTTTAGAACTTGTACAAGTTAACACTCAATAGACAGACTAAAATCCTATGGAAGTTTAAAATCCTATGAGAGTTCAGCCATTTTAGCTTCAATTTTTAGGCCTTAAAGTTTGCCTTGAATTAATGGGAGAAGGCCTTTATTTTGTGGGATAAATGACATTTACATGGTTTGAAAAATTATTTTATGCACTTACTAAAACAACTAGTGGTAGTAGTTGATGAAGTTATGTCAAAAGTCACACCTTTATGAGTTTGTGGGAGAAATGAAAAATTGCCTTATAATTTGTGGGAGAAATGAAATAGGGATGACACATGCCTTAAATTTTGCCTAAAAGTTTACGGGAGAAGGGAGAAATGACACATGTACAAGGTTTTCCTTAAAGTGGTAGTGATTTATGGATATTAAAATGAATAACTTCTATTTCTGTTCCAAAGATTGACTATTGGGGCATTTAATGGATATCTCACCTTTGAGAAAAGATGAGATCCAGAGGTTACCTATCCCTTTACAAGCTCTACCTTTAGAACTTGTAGATGTTAACAGTCAACAGATAGACTAAAATCCTATGGAAGTTCAAAATCCTATGAGAGTTCAACCACTTTAGGTTCAAGTTTTAGGCCTTAAATTTTTCCTTGAATTAATGAGAGAACATGAAGGATCGAAGCAAGGGAAACAAAAAATCAATGAAAAAAATAAAGAAATTAAAAATAACAAGATTACAAATACATAAGAGTGAAATTGAAATCGAATTTCATTAAGGCAGGAAAGTATCTATCTATCTTTAGGTGGGTAAATCTCAAAGTTAAGACACTAACATTAAAGCATATCCTAGCAATGATGGATTTCTAAATAAATCAATTGTATATGTAACTACTAGCTTATGCATAATATAAGTACTACTATAATCGTGTTTACATGAATATAGAGTGTTACTATATACATCGCTACTAGTAATTATGTGGAGACTTATATGCTTATATGTGAACAATGTAAGTACCATATGTATTCAGACTAATAAGATTTCCATGAGAAGGTGGTATAAAGCTCTTTGTAAGTAGAAGCTATACCACCAACATCAAGCTTATTATGGAAACATAGTAGATAACCTTATATGAACCAACGTAGATGAGATACTATAGCTTGTAAAGGTAGTGAAGGAACAGAGAGACATGGAAGCTGCTTATACCTGTAATAGCTTATACTAGTACAATGTGATTAGAACTTGTAGTATATAGCTGTACAAGATATGAGTGAGTATAAGCATTAGAAAGTCTTGCTGTTTTGAAGGTATCTAATTGAGTGATTTCATGTGGTTTAGATGTTATGCTATTATGTACATGATGTTCTGGTTGGTGATGTGACTATGTAGTATTTATGATGTGTTGTTTCCTTCTGTGTATCTAATGGAGAATGGATGGGTAGTGAATTAAGAATGCTGGTAAGTGGATAAAGTCGAGTACAAAGGGTTTAAGTGTTGTCCAAATGATGGATAGTACCCGGCTGAATTCCTAACTTAATTTTTCGGAGTTGGATATAAATTATCGATCTCTACAACAGAAGCTTGAAAAGTAAGTAATTATAGATCTTTGTTATAGTTTCCAAGATTGACATGAACGATCGAAATAAGGGAAACAAAAAATCAATGAAAAAAATAAAGAAATTAAAAATAACAAAATCGAAAATACATAAGAGTGAAATTGAAAGGAACTAAAGACAAACCAAACCAAAAATCTTCTAAAGACAAACCAAACCAACATAATTAATTTATTTTGGTTTACTAATTAATTTACTTCATGCGCTACTCTACCAAATGTGTGTCCAACCCTTTTCTTGCACAGAATAAATTTCTTCTAAGATCATAAGAATATCAAATACAAATTACAATCTATTTTTCACCTCCAGGTTTTGATTTTAATATGCTTACTGTGGTCTATTGATCTTTATGGGTATTGTTATTTATAATTATTTTCAATTAATTATCCTTATTAATTGGAAAAACATAGAGCAACAACCAGTGAAATATCTTTCGATCTCAGAGATGGAATCTCGGTATCTGGTGCTATTTTACATAGTAGTCTTTGACTCCAGAGCAAGTGGGCATAAATCATTGTTCTTAAGATTGTGGTTCAGTCATAATTGTTGTCACAAGCCACCTATCAATGTTCAATTTTTCCAAAAGAATAGATAAGTGGCATGGGCCATGTGTAAGTCTTGGATGATTATAAGAAAAATATCACCCCTACATGTAGGTGCAGGGATGATAGTGGTGCCTCATGCATTTGGGAAAATTAAAAATTAAAAACACAATAGATCAAATACTTTTCACATAATATAGTAAACTAATTAGCAAAACCAAGGATCATTTTAGTCGATTTCTACAAAAAAGCATCTAAAGACAAAAAAAACCAACATAATTATAGCTAAAAGGAACTAATAACAAACTCTCAAATTTCTAGTTGATTATTCATGCATCTATGATAGCATACTTGTAAATTCAATGAAAGAGGATTGGGATAGCATACCTGGAAATTCGCAACCGACAAGAGGATGAAGTTGTACCGAGAAGTCGAGCATGAGTTGAGATATCACTGAAGACAAACGCAGGACGTAGACCAAATTCCCTATGACCAAAAAAAATTGAAATTAAAATCAAACAAAGAAAATCAACAAAAAAAAACAGAGCAACAAGAGCAACACCTCACCTCACCTCATCACCGCGGCACAACAGGGAAACACCTCACCTCACCTTTTGTCCCCTACAAACATAAACATGAGACAATAAAAAGATGTGATACAACGGATAGACACAGTAAAGCAACAGTAATACGCCTGAAACCCATTAAGGTTTGTGGGAGGATATATTTATAAGAACTAGTTTGGCCGAACTCTTTTAAAAGTTTGGCCGAAGTAATAGTTTGGCTGGACTATTAGTTTGGTTGAGCTTTTGTTGCTGGTTTTCGCATCTCCAGCCAAAAATCTGTTTGCCCATGTAATCAATATGTTTTCAATGTAAACAACATAATTAGTTTGGCCAAAATAATTTTGAAAGTTGGGCCGAACTCTAGAACATTTCGGCCGAACTTTTAAAAATGTTCAGCCGAACAGTTGGGAAAATGAATTTTCCACCCCCAATTATCACAAAAGTGTAACCCGCCTTCCTGGGTTTACTCTATAACATAATATTAAAATAAATACTAAATAAATATTACATAATAAATAAGAAAGAGAATAATAATAATAAATAAATAAAATGCTAAATAATAAACTCGAGTTCTAAATAAAGAATATATAAAATTAAACTATAAAATAAGTGAAGTTAATAAAAGTAAAAAGGAATAAAATAAAAAATATTTAAACTAAGAGAACCATAGAAATACTTAAAATAAGTAAAGCTAACAAAAGGTAAAATAAAATAAAACAAGAAAGAGTTAAATTAAGAGAAACATTAAATTAAATAAAACTTAAAATAATGAAATAAAAGTTGCATGTTGACACATGGAATGTGTGCATGTTGTTCCATTTCCATTGTTTGTTCTATTTAATAGACGCTAAGGAAGATGAAATTCATCATTCCTTCATCTTTTCTCTTGGGAGAAAAGTGTAATGAGACAAAACATTCCCTTACAGTAGTATGTTGTTTGAGGGTTCAGGATGGCCAATTGTAGAAAGATTATGTGCAGTTGAGCCTATGGTTGGGTGGAGAGTTGTTCCCAAAAATTTGTTGCATTTTGCAGTATTCGAATATTGTTCAAATTTGGAGTCTCAAGGAATATATTTGTTACAGGTAAATCGTATTTGCTCGTGTTTATGAAAATTCTACGCTAGCTTGTTAATAGTTTGTGTGTTGATTATTAATTACATATTTGATATAAGTATTTATATGTTAAATTTTTAGGTTGCTACATATGGTATCAAAGCAAGGTTTTAACTCTATTAGACCTTTGGATTTTATTTTTATAACTAATATTAAATTATTTTATTTAATAAATAATTATTATATTTTTGAATTTTATTTAATATTTTAATTAATATTAAATTATGTTATTTAATAAATAATTACTGAAACTTTGAATTTTATTTATAATTAATGTTTGTTTAATATTAAATTATTAGTATTTAATAAATATTTATTTATATTAAATGTACATTTTTTCTTCGTGCATGAATGAGTGATTATTTATAGAATAAATTTTTTGAGTTAAAAATCCATGCACAAATCTCTCCTGTGCTATAAAAGCTAATGAATAGCTATGGTAAAGAAAACCACAGTTTCATAATAGAGTACTATGCATGGGTAAAAAAAAATTACAATTACTTAATTTTTTTTTTTTATCCACAAATTTGGCATATTGTTAGAAGTAAAAGGTTGAAAATATATATATATATAACGATGAAACTTATAGAATTATAAATTATGAGTTAAAGAAAACA
The DNA here is from genome assembly GCA_034641835.2 of Pinus albicaulis. Lineage (NCBI taxonomy): Eukaryota > Viridiplantae > Streptophyta > Pinopsida > Pinales > Pinaceae > Pinus > Pinus albicaulis. The sequence continues at coordinate 114,662 of JAXQQM020074466.1, read as the reverse complement.
TCAAGATTTGTTTTTGGTTTAATTGTTTACCTCTACAAGCTGAGAGGGTTTCTACCATTTCTCTCTTCAAATAAAAAAATTTCCAGATTCTGAGATTCCCCTCCCTCTTTAAGGGGAATACCATAGGTGTCTGAAGAATGGAACCTTGGACCTTCACATTTCTGCACTGGCTTGGAACCACTGGATCTTCTTATTTGAACTAAACTCTCTCTTTCTCAAGCGGCCGAGGCTTTGACTTGTTTGATAACATTTTTTTCTCTTATAAATCCTCTCCTCTGGCCGTAAGAAAAAGATGGGTTTTTCTTGATTCCAAATCAATTTTTTTTCAAGGGATACAAATTTTTGCATTTTATTTGAGGGAAGATGAAAAGTAATTTTAATCTTACCCTTTGCATTAATTCAAATATTTTTTCAAGGGTTTATTTTTTATCTGAAATTAAAAAATAATTTATTTGGGTTTGTTTTGAAAATTCTCTTTGAGAAGGTGACAGTGTAGGGCATGTTCTCCATAAGCAGACAGCATAAAGATATATATCCCTTTTGTTAATGATTTTTTTAATCGGAATTTATTTTTTGGGTATAGAATTCTCTTGGACTGTTGGGATTTTCATAATCGAATTAAATTTTTTGAAGTCGTCTTCACTCCAAAAAGCAAAATCCATTTTGTTTTTGAAGGGTCATTTCAAAATTTTGAAATCAAATTAAAGCTTCGATGTTTTTTTCATCCATTCACTGTATAATTAGATTAAATTACTTTGAGTCGTCCTCCCTTTTCAAGAAAATCAAAAGTTCTAGAAACTTGGAATCTAAAATTGTTTTTTCTCTTAAAGCCGTTAATAGTTTGAGCCATTTCAATCCTCCCTCTGCCATATATTATTAGGTGGGGTTTCTGTGTCACTAGATTGCGACTATTTTGGTCATTAAATTACGTTCTTCCTTTAATTAATTACCTGGTTGTCTGAACTAATACCTGAATTAAAATTAAACTTGTATTGTGGAAGGAGTTGAGTGTTCCAAGCATGTGAATGGGTGCTCTGCATTTGAGTTAAAACCGTTTCAACTTCTGCGAGGTATCCAACTAGGTATCCAAATCTTGACATGTGGATTGATTTTTTAAAAAAATCATCAAAGGAAAATAACACAATGTTTTACCTCATAAATTAAATTTCGAATATGGCATGGGCTGATATCAAACCCATCAATAAAGTTTTTTTTAATCTATAAATACAATAAAGAATATAAAATTCTCCAGTGTTAAAAATAATTTTTATTTTTTTTGATGTGGGCCTATTTTCACTCTTTAATCTTGTAATCATACTAAAACAAAATCTTAGAAGAAAGGTAAAAATAAAATTTTATACCATAAAATTATAAAAACATAAATAATATATCATAAATATTTAGTTATTTTGATTAAACACGTATGGTCGTAAAGAATTTGAATTTGTGTACGGACATCAAGATTTTTTTTTAAATAGTTTAATTTTTATTTATTTTCAGTCATTTAATGAAAATATATTATATTTTCCCCCGATCGGGATGCCTAGTGGAAAACTTGCTCGAAAGGTGGAGGTTGGTCTATAGTTGGAGGCATGTGACAATGCGCACCATCTTGTCCTCATTCATTAAATCCTTGTAGTAGGAGATGGAGGGTACATTCACATGCCAGATAATTATGGCAGCAGAAGAATGTCAACTAATTATGTCAGAACAACATTGGAAACAACAACAGAAGTGGTTAAGGAAAGAAGCAGCTTGTTGCTAGAGCATTCCTCCTCGCTGCAAAATTGGTGGAGGATCGAAAGGAATTTCTGACGGTAACGCTGTGTCAGGTATCCAATGGTCACACATTCAGTTTATTTGGTATGTAATGGCTCTGTTTCTTATCCTTGTCAATTTTCCCACACAATTTAAAAACAATGGAGATAGTATGTGAATGGGTAGGGTAGAGGGATTGTATAAGTATTGTTGTGTGAAGGGTAGGAAATGTTATCATTCTAATCTCAAGAAAATGTATGCACTCTTCAACAATGCATTTCCCTTTAGCATGTTAAAAAATCATAACCTGGTTATACTTGAGAAGGAGATTGAGCCATGTTTCACAACCCCCTGTAGGATTTTACTTCTTCAAATTCAAAGTCTCTCGGCTCACCCTCTTCACACTTTCGTGAGGTTCCATAGAGACCTAGATAGCATATCTCAATTCTATGAGACATCATGCATTATGTTCCACGATAAACCAACAGGCGTCTGTAATCTTACCTCTGCTCACTATGACTAGGGTAGGGAGGAATCCAAAACTCCCTCTCTATGTAAACTAAGAAGTCTGGTCTGACATTCCCTTACTTCAGTTTTTCTTCATGCAAAGTTGTTAAATTATAACTGTGGTATGTTAGATAGGGAGAGTTATAGTTATAATGATAATCCTGGCCATATTCTTTTGTCAACCAACAAGGTCTTCAATCACACTCGTTTAATTACCTTTCTCAGAAATATGATATGCATGCATATCTTCATGGCTAACTCCATTGTGGCGGTGGGTCCCATCAGATTTCTTATGTACTCTGTTTCTAATTATCCCTCACCACCCTCTAGAGGCCCTCTGAAAATACTCACAGCTTTAGTTCAACAGTTGTTCAATCTCTTCAGTCCAAGTATAACAATGGTGAAAGATCAATCAGTAAAGCGACAACCTAAGGAGAAAGAAAAGAAGATGCTTTCAAAAACCATGGCCAAGCTAATAAAGCGAGGTAGAAGGCGAAGAAACATATCATAGAGAATATCTTTGAAGTTTACTCTGTAGGCAATCCCCCACAGATTCATAATATAATCCAACGATGGGAGAGGGAAAGTGACAGTAAGGAAGATGATATAGAGGTTCAGGAGGAAAACATGGATATTGTTGCTGACTCGGTAATACAAGATGGTGACTATATCTCTTTCACCAATCCATCCACACATATTGGACTCTGAAATGTGTGTTGGCTAAAGCCCATGAAGGAAGTCTCATAGTGGCCTCAATTCTACAGGAAATCAGAAAAGGAATTCAGGATATAAGGGTATCTCAATATCATGCTAGAGCTCATATTGGTTCAATTGATTCAGCAAGTCAACATGTTGGGCTCAACAACAAAAGAACCGACACCTATAGACTCTTTATATGGTTAACTTATGATGCTCTCAGTTCCTATGATTTTTGCGGTGAGATTTTAATTTTCATGTTGTCAAAGACACTTTGCTTTAAACAGTAAAATGGACATAGCGGCTAGTAAACGAAAGACACAATTTCAATATTGGATGGTGTTTAATGCTTTAAGGTGGCCAACAAACCTAGTTTCTTTTGGGCAGGTTGAGGCCACCAAATGTGTATATGTTGCAACTTGCTCTCTTTTTTGATAAATAGAAAATGGTAAGGAACTACTAAATTTACAATATATATATATATATATTGAGTTTAAAATATTCAATGTGAGAAGGACTTATAAGTTTATAAATTCTTTAATCATATTCTTTTATTAAAAAAAAAATTATCCTTTTATATAATAATAAATGATATTCATTATTTTTATATTAATTTTAATGACGTTGGAGGGATACTTTATTCCTTTAGATATGATACATAATTTATAATTTAATAAGACTAGATAATGCAGAGTTATGATTATCATAATACTAACTATGATATTAATGATTAATATCCCTAAAAATATTTTTCAAGGTTTTCTCCTTAAATAATAATTAAGTGAAGTTAAAAAAAATTACTTGTAAGAAAATAACACAAAAATAATTTTGTTTTATCATATTATTAGGAAAATGATTTATAAGTTAAAGAATATATATAGTGATAAAATGAATTGAATTTTTTTAGTATAAAAATATAAACCCGAACTCTACTCCTCGTAAAATGTGGGATAAGAGCCTTTGAAAAGCGTAGCACACAACCATTCAACTAAGGGCTGGTCCTTTCATTTTCATAATAGGTAGGGATAATAAAAATTGTTCCTAAAATAAGGAAAAAAATTTTCGGAAAAAGCTGGTTATTTGGAAAGGAAAGATAGATTTATTTTAGTTATACAATAAATAGATAAAAAATACATATAATTTCTAGGATTCAACTACATTAAGTAAGTCATTATTCTATGACCATTTCCATGAGAGGTAGTCATAACTGACTAATTTCTCATGATTTTTGAATTGTCCACTTAACACTCATTGCATTGGGTGATGCTCATAGGGGTGAAGAAGTGGGATTGAAACTAGTGAAATGAATCACATAGCGTCAATCATCACTTTTGGGAGGTCACCCATCCCAGTAAACAGGACTTCCTTGGAGGTCACCCATCCCAGAAATCCTCTAGCTCAAGCGTGCCTAACTCTGGAGTTATCCCCACAATCAAGCCCACTTAGCTTGCTACCCCATTTGCAAAACTATAGAAAGTATTCTACCTTATGAACCATTAATGTAGAGATCCCTTTACTCTTCTATTTTATGTATCAAGGGTTTCCGTAGTGCATTCTATTAGATACATTTTTTTGGATTCAACTACGTTAAGTAAGTCATTAATCTATGACCATTTCCATGAGAGGTAGTCATAACTCACTAATTTCTCATGATCTTTGAATATTCCACTTAGCACTCATTGCATCGGGTGATTCTCACAGGGGTGAAGCAGTGGGATTGAAAGTAGTGAATGCATTGCGGAAACCCCTCATACTTAAGATAACAGTTAGTTTAAATACTAGTAGCAATAATGAGTGTTATCTTATATTATTCCAAACATGTATTAATATGAAGTATAGTATAAAATGAATGATTAAGTTTTAAGAAATAAGAATAAGTTTATATGATGTGGTTTTAAATAAGATAATATAGTTTGAATTTGTTTAATTATTGTTAAAATATTATGTTGAAATGGGTAAGAAAGGTTGAATTCCTTTAGTTAATATTAAGATATTACGTTGGAATTGATAAGTTGTTATTTTAATTTATTATTTATTGAAAGTATGAATATTTACATTAGTATTACTTATAACAGTTTTTGAGTGTGGTATTTTTATATAATAAGAAATTTGAGTGTAAATTAATTTTTGATAAAGAATTTATTTCAATATTTTGAAAAGAAAAATGCAATAATTGAGATCGTTTTTTACTTACATTGGAAGAGAAGTGAATAAAAAGTAACGTAGTAATAATGATGTGGATTATTTGGTTAAGGAAGATGAAGTTATTGAAATTTTGGATTCATGTTTAATGTTGATAGTTTATTGGTTGATTTTTATCTGACGATGTAGTCTTTAAAAGAAGGGAGAGTGGTATTGAAATATTGACTATGGACATTAAGAATATACCATTGGATATGAAGTGATGTATAAATATATAATACACTCAACTAGGCAAGGTAATACAAAGAAGTAAAGAAGACATTAACTATTCACAGAAGATGTGGAGATATTATAAGTGATCAAATTGAGGAGAAAATAATACTACAATTCTTTGAAGATACACATTAAGTCAAGTCAAATATGGAAGAAAAGAATAATAGTATGTAACCAAGTCAGAAGGACAATAAAATATTAGTGGAATGAGATGATGGAATATTAAGTATAATGAGGTAGAAATTTTAAGAAAGGAATGAACATTTCTAAGTTTGATATCTAACACTATGTATGGGGGAAAAGTGTTCTGAGACAAAGGATTCCCTGGCCGTAGTACGTTGATTGAGGGCTTGGGGGTGGCCAATCATATAAATATTATGTGAAACTAAGTCTATGGTTGGGTGGGGGGGGATTCATCCCCAAAATTTTGTTGCAGTTAGCGGAATTCAAATATTGTTCAACTTCAGAGTCTCATGTAAGGAATATCGTCGTTACAGGTAAGTCGTCTTTTCTCGTGTTTATGAAATTTCTATGCTAGCTTGTTATAGTTACTATGTTGATTATTAATTGCATATTTGATATAGTAGTTGCGTGTTAAATTTTTGGGTTGTTACACACTTGGAAGAGAAAATTTCAAAAGATTCCGAAAGATGCTTGGACTCACCAACATCCCTTCAGATTAAGGGGGGGAATTTTGACACCTAGTCTAGGGATTGGGTGAAATTTGTTGGGAAAAATAATGAGAGGGGGACTAAATTAGTATTTAAAAACTCACAATACTTTTCTTTACTTTAATAATTTCTATACATGGCTTTAATTAATTTAATTAGGGTATGCACGCGAATTTCTTAAAGGAAACTTTTGTATGCCAAGTGAACTTATTATTCAGATAAATATTCAGAAATATTACTTAGCCCAGTGCATCATTTATTCATCATAAATTTAGTAAGCAGAAAAATTGTGTAGTAAGAACATAATAAATCATCATACATAAGAAAAACACATGAACACCAAGATTTAAGGTGGAAACCCAAGTCGGGATAAACCCAACATTGTTGTCATCTCTATCTTCAATATTTATTATATAGAAAAACTACTAACAATCTTGTACTGGTGTAGACTCATACCAGCACGTAGGAACCCACCTGAAAAAGGCTGCAAGCTTCTAACGTTCTCCAGATTATATTGGAAGGGATCTCGAACACTATGATATTCATTAATATGAATATAAGAATTAATAATATTTAATTATTCAACAACCCTTATTTAATTATATCTTTTATGGTAGATTACGCTAGGGATATTAAAATTATATGGCTTGTTCCTACTCCAACATAATGAAATTATCGAACTGAGAAATTACAGGTGGGGAGTGGGGGGCGTGGGTGTTGGATGGATAAATCCCTCTTGTAGACAAGAGTGATCTCCCTAGTATCCTAAGGATATCTAGAGACAAATAGACAAATCCAGACCATTTTCTCTAGATCATTGTGCTTAAAAATTATTTATTAACTATGGAGAGATACTCCTACCTGAAGTCGAATTCTTTACTCAGTCTTCAATCCAGTCGCTCCATAAGTTATCGATCCATCATATAATATCCGCAATCGAAGACAAGCAACCAAATCAAAAGCATCTGCAAGATATGATAATTCAAAAGAAAACATCTATGTTAGTGATCAAGGAATCCAAGAATCAAATTCTTCAAATGATAGATGAACAACTCAATGAGAAAATAGAATCCATTTGTATTAACTTTGAATAAAAGAAGAAGCCTTACAACCTTGACACCTTGATGTTTGTATAGGCTCTTCTGGGGTCCCGAATAGTCAATTTCCTCAGTTTGACAAGACTCCAACTCTCTAAACTAGCATAAGTCTATGGCCATGAGTATGTAATCTCTCTCATGCCAATGATACCAAATTATGAGAGTATAATTTCTTCAACAATTCACCTCAAAACTACCAAGTACTCTTGAGACTGAAACTTGGTCTCAATTTATAGTAGAAGAGAGGTAGTTTCAGCTCCAAAAAGGAAGGGATAAATCCCTCTCATCATGGGATTTTAGCTCCAAAAACCAAGGGATAGCTCCATTTATGAAGGGATAAAGGTTCATGAATGGAAGGGGTGAATCTCAACCAGATAACGCTTCTAGAAGGCCCCAGCCGGGAGAATATTCAATCAACTGGGCTTCTAAAACTTACTTTTCTCTTTATTTTACCTTTTACGGGGGCCCGTGGTTTTATTGAGCTTTCCATGTCATATGTACCACAGTTTCTATAGAAATTACTCACGGTACCATAGGGAATGACTAGGAAAAGTGTGGAGTTAGGATTTTTAGGATTTTTAAGAGTTTTTCTATAGTTCTAAGACTTGATTTAGGAAATTTATGTTTTTAGACCTCTAAGGGAGAAATAAATAGGTAATGATGAAGCCATAAAGATATCCAAATGTCATGGTGACAAATTTTAGTGTAACAGATTGCCCCCTAAAGTGTGAAGTTTGAAGATTTATGCAGAGTGAAGTAATTTATCATTCCAAGGATCAGGCTACAGGCACACCAGTTGAAACCCTGAAAAAACATTCAATGCAAACACACACACACACACACACACACACACACACATATATATATATATATCATCACTGAGGTACGCATTCCCATACTCAGATCAAAACTAACTACATGTTCTGATACAGAAATGATTTTATAATTACATAAAGTAGTAGACACAACATGGATGCATCAATCTATTATAAATAGTCTACTGTATAATGAATAATAAAATTCCTCACATCCTGGGTGGTGGAAACCAGATCCAGGGTCTTGATTCCTGCTTCTCGAAATAGTACGATTCTATCCGTGCGATTAATTGTGTCGAAGTCGAACATGGTAGGAACCACTTTATTACTAGTCAATGATGTGAATTGTTAACAAGTGTGATTGAAACCACCAATAATGACAATGGTTCTCAAATTACTCAGTACAATCTATGAAATGTGAATTTGTGATCTCAAATCAAACATTTCACATAATCATTTGATCGAAGGTCAATGATGCAACCTATCATCGAAGGCAAGAAACCTGCCATTAGGGCATGCAGATTCCAAGGTACTGTTAGGATTCTAAATAAAATTTCTAGATTATGAGTTGTCATCGACAGAAAGTGATCCATCATAGGAAAGCCGATGACATGAAACCATTAGGTCAAGTTTTGAAGAAATTTTAAGCAAGGACTGACTCAGTGATGGTCAACATGGATGGAGGAAAATGTTTGCACTGAATGGCTTATTAAACTGATCTCTTGAACACATAATGACACTGCATATGGTGACGATTGACCTAAAGCTAGTACCAAGAGACCGGTTGAAGACTTTGAATGTGGTTCGATTAACTGTTTGGCCAAAGGATTTTCCCATCCCAAATATGAATGTGAGAAAAGTGTCATGTTCAAGAGTGATATACAACTTTTTGAAACAAAATGTGACAACTGGAATCATTTTCTCTATTTTCCCCCACCATTTTTGGCAAGTACCTCTTTATTTTTGACAAGCTTAAGGAGGATAACATCTGCTTGTTGTATAATCTCATCCTTCATATGAGTCCAACTTAGTATTAAAATCGAACCCTAGGAAGGAGTGGTTTGTTCCTGTTTATAATTTACGGGTCCTTTACTGTTAAGTTTTAGTGAGTCCAGTATAGGTGAAACTCGGGGCTTTTCAATTTTACGGAGTCGGAAGAAAAACTTAAGAAAACTCTGTGGGTGTAATTTTTCGTAAATTTAGTCTCTCAAGCTCGAAAAGGGATAAAATAATGCAGGACAAAATTTTATTGACCATGGTTAGTCAACGTATACCTTTTTCGTAAATAGTCCATTTCAGTTCGGAACAGGGGTAAATTAATACTGAGGAGACGACTATTCATTTCCTTTAACGAGTTCGAATAGTCAAATACTCGGTAATCTTTTCATGTTTAGAGAGTCTGAAAAGGGCTTAAAAGAGAACTCCATGGTGTCACCTTTTCTGTAAGTTTTAACGAGTTTGAAAAAGTGATAAAAATGTACTCATATGGTGTAACTTTTTCTATAAGTTTTAATGAGTTTGAAAAAGTGACAAAAGCATACTCATTGCCAAAATGATTATTTCATGTGTAAATCCTGTATTCTACACAAAAACCCAAAAAATTAAACATACCTGTTTTTGATAAGTAAAAATTATTTGAAAAACAACCCTTCAAAGTGGAAAATAAATAAAATATTATTTTATTTATTCAAAAAATCTTATAAAAAGTAGTTCAACCAATTCATTTTTACCATTTTCATCTGGAGTGAAAGTTGAGAGCTTTTGGTAGAAAAAGTTTTGAAGGAAATATTAGAAAAACTAACCGTTTGAATCCAAAACCGTCGAATCCAGGTAATCCACAACACATTTCTCTTCATTTTAATCCATTTAAATTCTCTTTTTAGGTTTCAAAATCATTTTTAAGAGAAAAATAGGTTCAAAAAATTGCTCCCGGGGTACCGCAGGTAATACACACAGTACCCGCGGAACGCGATAATTTTCCAAAGGAAAATTATCGGGGTCCCGCACTTTTCATGTATAACATGTGCGGTAGCTCGCACGCTTTAGTGCAAAAGGTGTAGAGGTGCCATGAAAAAAACAAAAATATGATTTCTCTCAAATTAAGCCAAATTTTTCCATTCTAATTGGATCTAATCTTTCAATGTGTCTATTGTAGAGTATCCACAATGCTTAAATGCAGAGAACGTGAACATGAGGAAGTAGCTGAGGCAGCTATAGGAAGTTTACCCACATTGCGTGTAGTGAGAAATTCTGGATTATACAGATATTGGGCAATGCAAGGCATGAGGGCTCAAGTAGAGCTCTTGACATGGTTGGTGAACAAGTGAGACATTCAAGAAAATTGTTTCATTATCAGTGATCACTGGCTCGAAATTGAGATGGAGGATATATAATTCCTTACAGGTTTGTCCAAAAGAGGAGAAACTGTTTCATTGTTTGGGGCTAGGCAAGGTGGCCAGTCTATAGCTAGCTATCAACAAGAATTTTGTAATGAATAGGTTGATCCAAAAGACAACCCCATTGATATAAAAACCATTATCCATCTTGAACTCAAAGTGGTTGTGTTCACAATGACTAGTGTAACACCCCTAGTTTTATGTTTTCTTTCAAGATAAACATTTGAACTTTAATCCAAAGGGGAGTGGACCCTAATGGATAAGTATTCTGTGGATGTAATTAATTATTTAATTATGAAAAATAAATAAAATAATTCTGTGTATATTGACCAAATGAGAATTATGAGATCACTTGCCAAATCCATGAGGTATGGAAAGAGGCTAAGACTTTCCCCAAAAATCTTTCAAAAATCCTTGAAAGAATTTATTTCTAATTTAGATTTTTGAGGAAAAATATATATTTCCCCAATGAGGTGGAGAGTAGTTAGGAAGAGGTAAAAAGCTGGAAAAGAAGAAAGCAACTTTAAAAATCCCTATATAAGGGAAGCCTAGGAACACGGGAATAAAAGCATCCTGTAATTCTGGATGTAGAATTAGAAACGGGCATTGGGGAGCATAAGCTTAAATAAACTTCTCCAGAACAAATTGGGGGTTGGTCTATTCTGGGAGAGGATCTCATCTCAGGGGTGAGTTCTGTGGACAAAATAACTCTAAGGTTGGGAGGACTGGTCATCACAGAAGTGGTTCATTTTGAATAATCAACAGGAAAATACATATAATAAATTTAAGATAGATTCATACAGAACTCATAAGCTCCTTGAAATAGCAGAGATACACTAACAAAGCATTAATAAATTATGGTTAGAAGTGCTTACTAGGAACTAGAAGTATTGACTATATTATACCAATGCTTTTAAAAAAAACTCCAGAGCCTCATAGTGCTGATATAATGTAAATAAATTTTACAGTTGATATGAGTAGGCCATGAAGGCAGACTATAGGGTATTAAACAGTTAAAAATTCCTCTAGAGATATGCACATACATACATATATATATATATATTACCAAAGTCTACAAATTTAAATTTAAAATTAAATGTTAACAAGTATATTTTATATATGTACCGTGGACAGAAGACTGAAAGTAGGATGCTGGACAAATTCATGACGAGTAAATCAGTCTATTATCATACCTAGCATTTCATCAGTTTATAGACTTATTTGAAGGTTTGATGCACAGAAATCTATCCCTTAAAAAAATTACATTGGAACAGAATTAAAGTTTCGTGGTTGAGAAGTCAACATAGTCTCGACAATCTATCCATGGACCGGCGTTTATAAGGGTCAAACATGAGGATTCTTACATATTACTTGACATAAATGTAGCTTCCAAATAATTAGAAACCTGGTAGTAAACGAAGGAAATTTTAATGGATTGGAGACTTCGAAAAAAATATATTAAACCTACAACATTCTACTTGTCGAATAAATTCGATAAATTTGACATAATTCCACTTACTGGTTTATATGCTCTATACGGAGTCACGATCATGTGTGAAACTAATAGAATAAATTAAATCAAACACAGGTTTGTACATTCACGTAGGTATGAAATAAATCAAAATAGCTGCATGTATATATATATATATATATATATATATATATATATATATATCGACCGCTATGAAAATGTATATACAACTATGAGTTAACGAAAATCTCAGCTAATACAACATAAATCAAATCACATAGCAGAGAATAGAAAGAAACTAGAACATCTGGTCAACATGGTCAGTGAGCGAATTAAATATTAAACAGTTCGAGTCAAAACTCTATTATGGAGAATGAGAAAGTTAATATATGTTCTCGTTACATAATAAAATAGCATAGCTGAGTAGGCTAGCCCTCATAACCATAGCAGACAAATTCAAGCAGCATAAGATATTCAGAGTCGACGGTTGGAGAGCAATATTTTACCAACCTGTAAATGAAGAATGTAACCATGAATCAGTAGGGAAATACAAATCGAGCTATAAACCATTGCTAATGAAAATTCAACGGAAGAACTAGGTTACCTGCAATCAAAATAATTACGAATTCAATTAGTTACAGGGAAATGGAAAACTCAGAACGTATCCATAAGTTCAAAAAAAAAAACTCAGCGTAATGATGTTGCGTATGGGTCGAATGGTGATACTTACCATTCAGGACTTGCGGCACCGAGACGAAATGAACCAAGGTAATCATTCTACCTGAGACAAAACGAAAACTAAGTTAAGTTTTGTGGGTTGCAACGAGTCAATACCCTCTGTTCAAGAACTAAAAAGGTCAAACTATGAAAAAAATACCTATAAATTCATAATGTTCCCTAAAAGCCACATAAATATTTGAGAGGAGGAAAATAGAAATTACCAGGGTATGGCAGTTGTAATTAACCAAAAATTGCTATGCATTATTGTCCAGAACGAATCTCGTTTCCACCTACGAGGTAGGGGAAGGATGCTCAGGGAAATTCGAAGCAGAAGCCAACTTCAAATTCATAGATAATGTAAAAAAAATTATGAAGAGAAACCAAGGAGTTACCTAGTTGATGGAAACGCTTGCGTCCAAGTAGAAAAACGATGGAATTCATTTGGATAGCACCTCACCGGCGAAGTTCGAGCCAAGAAACAATGTATGGAAGGGAAAAGACCTCGGAGAAGAATGAACAAGAAAATCAAAGAATTTTAATATAAAACGTAGGCGATAAACCCTAAACGTCTCAGACGCTACACTTGTCAACCATCAAGCGATCGTCACAGGGATCGACAACGAAAATCCATGAGTCAGAAACCCTAAATCGGATCGCACGATAGAGTACACATACAAATCAACAAATTAACTCAAGGCACGAGGACATCTTGTCTGAGATTAAACCCAAGCTATCTTGTGAGGCTCGAGGAGAAGTATTCTCCATTACATCAATGTTACACGTACCATTTGGATTTGGCATGGTACACAAAAACATTGGGAATTAATGATACCAAAAAGATCATTGAGCCAATGATAAATCCAAATGAGAAGTTAATTTCTGGTAAGGGAAAGACATTATATGTCAAGTGCACGAGATGAGTAACCAAATTAAAACATTTTAACAATAATTTTATGTATGATGTGGAATGGTCTTAGCACCATGAAACCATTTACAAGGATCTTCAATTTCAACGTAAGATCATATATATATATAGGTTGACATACAAGTGGATAGTTTAAAAGTGGGAGTTTATTAAGTGTAATTATGGGATACATGTTTTATGTTATCAAAGTGAGTAAATGAAGCATGAGGTATAAGGCTTGAAGTCTAATGATTGCATAGTAGTAAATATGGCTAGGTATATATAGATATATGTATAGATGGGAAAGTATGTTAGTGGAACTATGATCTAGAAAAAATTGGGTGGTGGTATATATATCTAGTTATATGTATATGCTTAACAAAAAAAAAAAAATTGGAATGAGGAGGTGTGACAAATTTTATTAGAGCTCATGTTTGAGAAAGTGGGTTATTGTTGTGCTCACTGTATAACTTATTATTTATTTATATTTTGAGAAAAAATTTATGTTACTGATGTCGTTTTGTTTAGTGTAAAGTGGTATTGGAACTAAAAATTTAATGGATGAAGGAGATGAAATTTATGTTGATCTGCATGATGAAGATAACATGCTAGATCCCAATGCTCCTTTGATGGCTATGTTGCATGGGTTGCAATGGGAGATAGCTGAGTTAAGAAGCTAGAATGATAGGTTTGTACATTCACGTAGGTATGAAATAAATCGAAATAGCTGCACGTATATATATATATATATATATATATATCGACCACTATGAAAATGCATATACAGCTATGAGTTAACGAAAATCTCAGCTAATACAACATAAATCAAATCACATAGCAGAGAATATAAAAAAACTAGAACATCCGGTCAACATGGTCAGTGAGCGAATTAAATATTAAACAGTTCGAGTCAAAACTCTATTATGGAGAATGAGAAAGTTAATATATGTTCTCGTTACATAATAAAATAGCATAGCTGAGTAGGCTAGCCCTCATAACCATAGCAGACAAATTCAAGCAAGATAAGATCTTCAGAGTCGACGGTTGGAGAACAATATTTTACCAACCTATAAATGAAGAATGTAACCATGAATCAGTAGGGAAATACAAATCGAGCTATAAACCATTGCTAATGACAATTCGACGGAAGAACTAGGTTACCTGCAATCAAAATAATTACGAATTCAATTAGTTACAGGGAAATGGAAAACTCAGAACGTATCCATAAGTTCAAAAAAAAACTCAGCGTAATGATGTTGCGTATGGGTCGAATGGTGATACTTACCATTCAGGACTTGCGGCACCGAGACGAAACGAACCAAGGTAATCATTCTAACCGAGACAAAACGAAAACTAAGTTAAGTTTTGTGGGTTCCAACGAGTCAATACCCTCTGTTCAAGAATTAAAAAGGTCGAACTATGCAAACAATACCTATAAATTCATAATGTTCCCTAAAAGCCACATAAATATTTGAGAGGAAGAAAATAGAAATTACCAGGGTATGGCAGTTGTAATTAACCAAAAATTGCTATGCATTATTGTCCAGAACGAATCTCGTTTCCACCTACGACGTAGGGGAAGGATGCTCAGGGAAATTCGAAGCATAAGCCAACTTCAAATTCATAGATAATGTAAAAAAAATTATGAAGAGAAACCAAGGAGTTACCTAGTTGATGGAAACGCTTGCGTCCAAGTAGAAAAACGATGGAATTCATTTGGATAGCACCTCACCGGCGAAGTTCGAGCCAAGAAACAGTGTCTGGAAGGGAAAATACCTCGGAGAAGAATGAACAAGAAAATCAAAGAATTTTAATAGAAAACGTAGGCGATAAACCCTAAACGTCTCAGACGCTACACTTGTCAACCATCAAGCGATCGTCACAAGGATCGACAACGAAAATCCATGAGTCAAAACCCTAAATCTGATCGCATGATAGAGTACACATACAAATCAACAAATTAACTCAAGGCACGAGGACGTCTTGTCTGAGATTAAACCCAAGCTATCTTGTGAGGCTCGAGGAGAAGTATTCTCCATTACATCAATGCTACACGTACCATTTGGATTTGGCATGGTACACAAAAACATTGGGAATTAATGATACCAACAGGATCATTGAGCCAATGATAATTCCAAATGAGAAGTTAATTTCTGGTAAGGGAACGACATTATATGTCAAGTCCACGAGATGAGTAACCAAATTAAAACATTTTAACAATAATTTTATGTATGATGTGGAATGGTCTTAGCACCATGAAACCATTTACAAGGATCTTCAATTTCAACGTAAGATCATATATATATATATATATAGGTTGACATACGAGTGGATAGTTTAAAAGTGGGAGTTTATTAAGTGTAATTATGGGATACATGTTTTATGTTATCAAAGTGAGTAAATGAAGCATGAGGTATAAGGCTTGAAGTCTAATGATTGCATAGTAGTAAATATGGCTAGGTATATATGGATATATGTATAGATGGGAAAGTATGTTAGTGGAACTATGATCTAGAAAAAATTGGGTGGTGGTATATATATCTAGTTATATGTATATGCTTAACAAAAAAAAAAAAAATTGGAATTAGGAGGTGTGACAAATTTTATTAGAGCTCATGTTTGAGAAACTGGGTTATTGTTGTGCTCACTGTATAACTTATTATTTATTTATTTTTTGAGAAAAATTTTATGTTACTGATGTCGTTTTGTTTAGTGTACAGTGGTATTGGAACTAAAAATTTAATGGATGAAGGAGATGAAATTTATTTTGATCTGCATGATGAAGATAA
This sequence comes from Pinus albicaulis, assembly GCA_034641835.2. Taxonomy (NCBI): domain Eukaryota; kingdom Viridiplantae; phylum Streptophyta; class Pinopsida; order Pinales; family Pinaceae; genus Pinus; species Pinus albicaulis. The sequence goes on along the minus strand of JAXQQM020074466.1, from coordinate 98,423 downwards.
CATGCTAGATCCCAATGCTCCTTTGATGGCTATGTTGCATGGGTTGCAATGGGAGATAGCTGAGTTAAGAAGCTAGAATGACAGGTTGTCATTAGCCAGTGAGGAGCAGGAAAATCTCATAAGAGAACTGACTTCGCAGAACAGCCAAGAAGGCAAAGGTTCCGAAAAAAGGAAGAAGGGCAAGTTCTCTAATGATTCTAAGGAAGATGACACTACTAGACATCAGTCTAAACAAAGGAAGGAATTACAGGGGGAATTCTGAAAGATTAAGCCTCCCTCCTATGATGGGGAGAAGGAGGAAGATGTTGAGGCATGGCTATTGAATATGATTAAGTATTTTCAGGTCTATGAATATGAAAGAAATCTAAAGGCCAGATTAGCTATCTACCAGTTACAGGGTAAAGCTACCTTGTGGTGGGACGAGACAAAAATGGATCATGCCATTAATGAGAAAACAATGACTTGGGAAGATTTCCAAGTCAAGTTTAAAAACTGCTATTTGAACGAACGTTATTATGATGATAAAGCAAAGGAGTTCCACGAACTCAGATTGGGATAGCTCACCATAGATGAGTTTGTCACCAAGTTTACAAATCTGTTAAGGTATGTTCCTTATATTCGTGAAGAGAAGGCAAAGGTGAAAAGGTTTTTGAACTGTTTGCCTGTTGTGTACAAAGAGAAAATAGAGTTTGATAATCCAAAAAATATGGACGAAGCGGTGAGAAAAGCTAGATTATGTTACCAGCAGTTTAAAGGAAAGAGTGAGCATGGGAAAATCTGGGTGAACAAGGGTGAATTCAAAGGAAAGAAACAGAAACCAGCTTACTTGAAGAACTTTGGTAGGGATCATCAACGGAAAAAATTTAATAAACCAAAGGAAATTCAAACTGCTTAGTCTCAAGTTGGTTCAAAACAAATATATGGAGATAATAAAAGGGAAGTAATAGTTAAAATGTGGGAGCCTTTGAAATGTTGAGGCTGCAGAGAACCTCATCTGTTGAGGGACTGTCCACACTGAAATATTCAGATGATTATGAGGGATCGAGAAGCTACCACAGTGAATGATATTGCAGGGTATTATCGAAGATTTTTGGAAAGATTTTCTGCAATATCATATCCCATAACTTCACTACAGAGGAAAGGCACCAAATTTGAGCGGACTGAAAAATGCCAAAACAGCTTCGAATAACTAAAAATAAAACTCACTACAGCCCCTATACTGAAAATTGCAGATCCTGACAAAAAGTTTGTGGTATGCACTGATGCATGTATAGAGGGATTGGGAGGAGTTCTATTGCAGGAAAATTCTGTTATTGCATATGAGTCTAGGAAACTTAAGAAACTTGAACAGAACTATAGCGTATATGATCTGGAATTGGCTGCTCTAATTCATGCCTTGAAGATGTGGCGACACTATCTTCTTGGAAAAAAATTTACATTGATGACTGATCATATTAGTCTCAAATATTTCTTTTCCCAAACCGATTTGAATGCTAGACAAGCCAGATGGCTATCTTTTCTGAGTGAATTTGATATGGACATAAAACATATCAAAGGGAAAGAAAACAAAATTGCTGATGCGCTAAGCAGAAACGCTTGCCAAAACATAAGCAGCATTGGGAGTAGTGCTAGTTTGGATCTAGAAGAACCAGTTAAAAAGGTAGCAGATCAAGATCCAAAATACGAAAATCTACAAGTGAAAATGTTAAAGAAAGAAATGGCTGAATACACCGAAAATCAGAAATGATTGATCTATTATAAAAGAGATTGTATATCCCCAATGTAGAGTCTTTGAAAAAAGAGATCCTAGTTGAATATCATAAACAGCCATATTCAAGACATCCTGGATATCAGAAAATGCTAACAGCTTTGAAAAAGAAATTTTTTTGGCCAGGAATGAGAAAGGATGTAGCAGAATACTTAGCTAGATGCATGGAATGTCAACTAGTTAAAGTTGAGCATTAGCATCCAGCTGGACTTTTAAATCCCTTGTAATTGCAGAATGGAAATGGGACACTATTTCTATAGATTTCATAACAGGGTTACCCAGAACAAAGTACCAACATGACTCAGTGATGGTAGTGGTAGACACCTTAACAAAAGCTGCACACTTCATCCCTGTCAAATCTACTTTTGGGACAGCCCAAGTAGCAGATGTGTTCCTAAAAGAAATAGTAAGGCTACACGGGGTCCCAAAAATTATTATTTCAGATAGGGACGCCAAGTTCACAGCCGCTTTTTGGAAAGATCTGTTTGGGGGCATGGGCACTAAATTTAATTTTAGTACTGCCTATCACCCTCAGACGGATGGTCAAATAGAGAGAACAAATCAAATATTGGAGGATATGCTGAGAATGTATGTGATGGATAGGCCATCGAAATGGGAAGATTACTTGCATTTCGCTGAATTTGCATATAACAACAGTTGTCAATCTTCCATAAAAATGAGTCCATTTGAAGCCCTCTATGGAAGGAAGTGTCGTACTCCTTTAAGCTGGATCCAACCTGAAGATAAGCTAGTATTAGGGCCAGATACTTTACAATAAATGGAAAGAATTGCCAAACAGATACAAAGAAACATCAAGACAGCAGAAGACCGACAGAAAATCTATGCTGATAAAAAGAGGGTGCATCGAGAGTTCAAAGTGGGTGATCATGTGTACCTGCGTATTAAACCCAAAAAGAGCATACTTTATGCTGAAATTTGTGCAAAATTGGCTCCTAGATATTGTGGGCCTTTTGAAGTGTTAGAAAGGGTGGGACCAGTGGCTTATAAGCTAGCCCTACCACCCCATGTTAAAGTTCATGATGTGTTTGATGTTTCGTTATTAAAAAGATATGTACATAATGCTTCTCACATTGTTGGTTGGAATGTGATACAGGTGGAACCAGAAGGGGAGTTCCTTCCAAATCCGCTTCAAATATTGGAGCGGGAAGAAATTGAATTGAGAAACCGAACAGTAGCAAGCGTAAAGGTGCAGTGGAAGCACTTTACTGCTGAAGAAGCTACATGGGAAAGAGAAGCTGAGATGATGGAAAAATATCCATATCTATTTTCAAAATGAACTCTGGTAGTTAGTTGTCAACACCGAGGATTGTGTTTGTTTTCAGAGGGGGAATATGTAACACCCCTAGTTTTATGTTTTTCTTTCAAGCTAGACATTTGAACTTTAATCCAAAGGGGAGTGGACCCCAATGGATAAGTATTGTGTGGATGTAATTAATTATTTACTTATGAAAAATAAATAAAATAATTTTGTGTATATTGACCAAATGAGAATTATGAGATCACTTGCCAAATCCATGATGTATGGAAAGATGCTATTACTTTCCCCAAAAATCTTTCAGAAATCCTTGAAAGAATTTATTTCTAATTTAGATTTTGAGGAAAAATCTATATTTTGCCAATGAGGTGGAGAGTAGTTAGGAAGAGGTAAAAAGTTGGAAGAGCATAAAGTAGCTTTAAAAGTCCCTAAATAAGGGGAGGCTAGGCAAACAGGAATAAAAGCATCCTATAATTCTGGATGCAGAATTAGAAATAGGCTTTGGGGAGCATAATCTTAAATAAGCTACTCCAGAACAGATTGGGGGTTGGTCTGTTCTGGGAGAGGATCTCAGCTTGGGGGTGAGTTCTATGGATAAAAGAACTCTAAGGTTGGGAGGACTGGTCATCACAGAAGTGGTTCAGTTTGAATAATCAACAAGAAAATACATATAAGGAATTTAAGATAGATTCATACAGAACTCATAAGCTGCTTGGAATAACAGAGATACACTAACAGATCATTAATATATTCTGGTTAGAGGTGCTTACTAGGAACTAGAAGTATTGACTATCTTATACCAATGCTTTTAAAAAAAAACTCCAGAGCCTCATAGTGTTGATATAATGTAAATAAATTTTACAGTTGATATGAGTAGGCCATGAAGGCAGACTATAGGGTATTAAACAGTTAAAAATTCCTCTAGATATATGCACATATATATATATATTACCAAAGTCTGCAAATTAAAATTTGAAATTAAATGTTAACAGGTATATTTTATATATGTACTGTGGACAGAAGACTGAAAGTAAGATGCTGGACAAATTCATGACTAGTAAATCAGTCTATTCTCATACCTAAAACTTCATCATTTTATAGACTGATATGTAGATTTGATGCACAGAAAGCTATCCCTTAAAAAAATTACATTGGAACAGAATTAAAGTTCCGTGGTTGAGAAGTCAACATAGTCTCGACAATATATCCATGGATCGGCGTTTATAAGGGTCAAATGTGAGGATTCTTACATATTACTTGACATAAATGTATCTTCTAAATAATTAGAAAGCTGGTAGCAAACGAAGGAAATTTTAATGGATTGGAGACTTCGAAAAAAAAATATATTAAACATACAAGATTCTACTTGTCGAATAAATTCGATAAATTTGACATAATTCCACTTACTGGTTTATATGCTCTATACGGAGTCACGATCATGCATGAAACTAATAGAATCAATTAAATCAAACACAAGTTTGTACATTCACGTAGGTACGAACGAAATCAAAATAGCAACATGTATATATATATATATATATATATATATATATATATATATATATATCGACCGCTATGAAAATGTATATACATCTATGAATTAACAAAAATCTCAGCTAATACAACATAAATCAAATCGCATAGCAGAGAATAGAAAGAAACTAGAACATCCAGTCAACATGGTCCGTGAGAGAATTAAATATTAAACAATTCAAGTCAAAACTCTATTATTGAGAATGAGAAAGTTAATATATGTTCTTGTCACATAATAAAATACGATAGCTGAGTAGGCTAGCCCTCATAACCATAGCAGAAAAATTCAAGCAACATAAGATATTCAAAGTCGATGGTTGGAGAGCAATATTTTACCAACCTGTAAATGAAGAATGTAACACTGAATCAGTAGGGAAATACAAATCGAGCTATAAACCATAGCTAATGACAATTTGACGGAAGAACTAGGTCACCTGCAATCAAAATAATTACGAATTCAATTAGTTACAGGGAAATGGAAAACTCAGAACGTATCCATAAGTTTAAAAAAAAAAACTCAGCCTAATGACGTTGCATATGGGTCGAATGGTGATACATACCATTTAGGACTTGCGGCACCGAGATGGAATGAACCACGGTAATCGTTCTAATCGAGACAAAATGAAAACTAAGTTAAGTTTTGTGGGTTGCAACGAATCAATACCCTCTAATCAAGAATTAAAAAGGTCGAACTATGCAAACGATACCTATAAATTCATAATGTTCCCTAAAAGCCACATAAATCTTTGAGAGGAAGAAAATAGAAATTACCAGGGCATGGAGGTTGTAATTAACCAAAAGTTGCTATGCATTATTTTCCAGAACGAATCTCGTTTCCACCTACGAGGTAGGGGAAGGACGCTAAGGGAAATTCAAAGCAGAAGCCAACTTCAAATTCATAGATAACGTCAAAAAAAATATGAAGAGAAACCAAGGAGTTACCTGGTTGATGGAAATGCTTGCGTCCAAGTGGAAAAACGATGGAATTCGTTTCGATAGTGCCTCACTGCCGGAGTTCGAGCCAAGAAACGATGTTTGGAAGGGAAAAGACCTTGGAGAATAATGAATAAGAAACTCAAAGAAGTTTAATAGAAAACCTAGGTGATAAACCCTAAAAGTCTCAGACGCTACACTTGTCAACCATTGGGCAATCGTCACAAGGATCGACAACGAAAATCCATGAGTCAGAAACCCTAAATCTAATCGCATGATGGAGTACACATACAGATCAACAAATTAACTCAAGGCATGAGGACGTCGTGTCTGAGGTTCAACACAAGCTATATTGTGAGGCTCGAGGAGAAGTATTCTCCATTACATCAATGCTACACGTACCATTTGGATTTAGCATGGTACACAAAAACATTCAGAATTAATGATACCAACAGGATCGTTGAGCCAACAATAAAGCCAAACGAGAAGTTAATTTCTGGTAAGGGAACAACATTATATGTCAAGTCGACGAGATGAGTAACGAAATTAAAACATTTTAACAATAATGTTATGTATGATGTGGAATGGTCTTAGCGCCATGAAACCATTTACAAGGATCTTCAATTTCAACGTAAGATCATATATATATAGGTTGACATACGAGTGGATAGTTTAAAAGTGGGAGTTTATTAAGTGTAACTATGGGATACATGTTTTATGTTATCAAAGTGAGTAAATGAAGCATGAGGTATAAGGCTTGAATTCTAATGATTGCATAGTACTAAATATGGCTAGGTATATATGGATATATGTATAGATGGGAAAGTATGTTAGTGGAACTATGATCTAGAAAAAATTGGGTGGTGGTATATATATATATATATAGTTATATGTATATGCTTAGAAAAAAAAAAAAAAAATTTGGAATGAGGTGTGACAACTAGATTGTGTGGGAGTGCAGCTCCACACGTGGCTACTAAATCCCAGATGAAAACAGCAGTTGAATGCTACAGAGGCACCATCTTCAATTGGTGTGAAGGATTATTGGCTAATGTAAAAGGCCAATTGACCAGAGCTAAGAACACAAAGTTTAAAAAATTTGGATATGGAGCTATTGTAGTTTCTTTTTCTCTGGAGAGGATTCCATCTCTTACTCCCCAGATTATCTCGGTTGATGCTGGTAGAATCAGAGAGCCTCGGATGGTCCACTGGGTAGAAGTGATGGCCCATCATGGAGAAGGTTTTGAGATAGTTCCATTTACACCCGCATACTTTCATTATCTACAGAACCAAATCTTCGCCATTAAAATCTATCGTCCGTATGCCAGGATAGATTTCCACGGTGACCATGATATGCCTCTTCCTCTAGGAATGTAATGGGATGAGTTAGGTAAATGAATAATTTTGATGTGTTTTTAACTCTTTTTTTTTTTTTTTTTCAATCGTCTATTATTGATGACAAAAATTTAAGTGCAGATGTTGGTCCACGAAGACCAGCCAATCTCCGCCACTTCGAGAGGAATCAAACAGATGCTATTGCACCGCCAGAGAACTAGGCAGCAAATATTCTCACTGATTTAGAGCAGAACCTGGAGAGGTTTACTGGAGACATACGAGAGACTAGTATGGATGACATTCCTCTATGCCTCCATAGGCATGTTGCTAGCGTTCCTGGCCAGTTTCGGAGATATCTGCGTAGAGTGGCATGAGCGATAGTGGTTTATCATGATCATCACCACAGATAGTGGATGATCATCGCAGACCATTGTATTTTTCTTTTTGTATCACTACCCTTTGGATCATAAGGTGTTTTAAACCTATGATCCTAGACATGTAATATTTTTTTAACACAAACTCTATCTATGATATGACTACTTTTGATGGCTATCTTGTTCAAAAGTTATCTAATGTTGTTCTAACTTACCGTTTTAATGTTGCAAATGTCTATTTATAACACTATTAGCTAATGCATCAACCAATTTATTTAATATTCTTGGAATGTGTTGATATTCAATGTAATCAAACTGTCTTTCCAAGAGACGAACCATCAAAAATAATCTTAGTAACACTGGATTTTTAATTGCGTATACTCTATTTAAATATAATACAATGAGTTTTGAATCTAACCTAACGATGAAATGTTGAATGCCAAATGAAATGGCATCAGATAATAACTCAATCATTGTTCTATATTCTACAACATCATTCGTTGTTTGACCAAGGCTTACCCCATGCATAGAAACTAACTCATCGGTGGGTGAATAAATAACATAGGCCACGGAAGAGATATTTTGTGTACTACGATAGGCACCATCAGCAATGAAAATGTACGCTTGAAGGGACGTCAACATGTACAATATCAAGAGTAATCAAGATAAGCAAGAATAGTAGTCAACGCAAACTTAAACTAGACTCACTCATCTAATCTAAAGCAGCTAATCTAGAAAAAATAACTAATCTACAAATGAGATCTTCACACAAAAGATCAAGCATAATATCTCTTCATATAAAGTCCATTACTGGGTTTATCTAAAGAGACCCAATTATAATCAATCAATTCGTAAGCCCCTTTTGCAAGCATTCGCTTGACAATATAAGGACCATACCACATGGGTTCAAATTTCCCAGCTTCTAGTTTATTATTAGCTTGGTCATATACCAATACTAGGTCACCCTCTGAAAAAACAGGAGGTGTAACACTTCTATCGTACTGATATTTAATGCATTTTTTATAAGCTTCGGCTGCCAATGCAATGGTGTGCCGAGTCTCATCTAATTGTGCTAAGTACAAAAAGCATTTTTCCTCTTCAGAAGTCATTGGAAGTAACTCTATGGCTAATTGAAGTGATGATATTTCGCATTCAATCAGTAACACAACTTCTAAACCATAGACCAGTTGAAAAGGAGTGAACCCTGTTGCATTTTTTGCTAAGGTTCAGTATGCCCAAAGTGCTGAGAAAATCATAGTATGCCAATTCAATTTATGAATTTCGATTATTCGTTCAATCATAGTGGTTAAAAATTTATTGACGGCTTCAACCTAACCATTAGCTTGTGGGTAATATGGAGCAGAGCTATCATGGCGCAGGTCAAGTTGGTCAGAAAGTTTGGACATCATGATGTTTCAAAAATTACTCCCATGATCAGTAACGATAGCTTGGGGTACACTGAATCGAGCAATCACGTGATTGAATACAAATGTAGCTACAGTTTTGCCATCTACCACAAATGTAGGCATCGCCTTGACCCACTTGGTAAAATAATATACTGTGAGAATAATATACCGATGCCCTCCGGCCGAGTGAGGGTTACATGTAATGAAATAAATGCCCCATTTTGCAAAAGGAATGATAGCAATTATGGGGTGAAGAGGAGCTGGTGGTGCACGCATTTTCCGATCAAAAATTTGACAATTGTGGCATTTTCGTACCACAAGAATAAAATCTTTAAATAAAAAAGGCCAAAAATAACCAACGCGCAATATCTTTAGGGCTGTGGCATACCCAGAAATATGATCGCCACATGCTCCATAATGGAAGTTGTTCAAAACTCATTCAGCCCCTTCACAAGTCAAACAATGTCAAAATACAAAATCTGCACCATGACGATAAAGTGTGCTCCAAAAATATTGTATTGTTGGGATAGGTAACAGATCTCTTGTCGATATGAACATGAAAGTTCAAGCCAAAAATTTTGGGTTTGGAGATAAATGATGATATCCTGATACCAAGGATCTAACGTATTGATAAGAAACAAAGATTCATCAACGATCGGATGCTCTACCACAGTTTTTTGTCTCAGTATTCGATAAGTCACACATAAGTTCGATGAAAACCAGTGGTTTTTTTTATTTGGATTTTTCAAACTCTAAATCAAAATCCTAAAGGATAACTATCCATTTAGAGTATTTTCCCCTGAGCAATTGTTTATTCAAAATTAATATTATCGGGTTAAAATTACAAATCACAGTTGTTTTTTGTAACAAAATGTAATGACAAAAACGTTGGAAAGCTTGAAATACTGCCAAGGCCAATTTCTCCATATGCAATTATTTAACCTCTATGGGATTGGAATTCCGACTGAGATATTAAATCACATGTTGATTTTGGACTTCCTCTTCCTAAAATAGTACCATTCAAATAGTGGAATCAGAGGCTGCTAAGTATAAAAGTAATCCTGGCTGTAATTTGGTGGATGCAGTAACGGTGCATGGGTAAACACGTGTTTTAAAGCATCAAAATATCAATCAGTGATCTCATCCCAAATCAGAGGAATATTATATTTCAAAAGCCTGGTAAAACCTTTGGTTAACTCAGCATATTTCTAGATAAATCAATGCAGAAAGTTTGCTTTCCCTTGCAAACTTTGGAGTTGGCGAAGTGAGGAAGGAGGAGGTAAATTGATAATGGCCTCAACCTTCAAAGGGTTGACATGAATGCCTTCTTTCGAAACAAAAAATCTGAGTAACCTACCAGATTGTACATAGAAAACACACTTTTGTGGATTCAAACGAATCTTATAATACCTACATCGCATAAAAATCGCTCGTAAGTGAGTAGGATTATCTTCCTTGTGTAATGAATGAGAAGTTAAATCATCAAGATAAGGGTGCACAATGTGTTTAATGTCATGAAAATCATAGGAAATTTCCCTTTGAAACGTTTCCCCAACATTCTTTAATCCGAAAGGTAATTTACAGTAAGAAAACTTTCCCCAAGGACAAATGAATGTTATTTTTGGTTGATCAGTAGGGGGTATGTTGATTTGATTGTATCCGGAAAATCCATCCATGAATGAATACATTTCATTTCCAACACAATCGTCAATAATTTGGTCGATACAAGGAGTTGGATCATTGTCTTTAGGACAAGGTTTGTTAATATCCCTATAGTCAACACATACTCATATTCTTCCTTGTTTTTTCATAACAGGAACGATATTAGATACCCAATCCATTAACGGGATCAGATAAATAAAACCTGCTCTTAGTAATTTCTCAACTTTGGCTTTAATGGCGACAACTTTTCGTGGATGTATCAGATGTAATCGTTGTCTGACAGGTTTAGCATCAGGGTAAGTCTTTATTTCATGAATGAAAATGTTGGGATTGATTCCTGGCATTTCTTCATAAGACCAGGCAAATATGTCGCGAAATTATTGAAATAGGGCTTTATATGTAGAAATTTCATCTGGCATACATGAAGCACCTATATGAATGTTTTCAATAATTACGGGTTTCACTAATATGTCAATAGGAATGGTAGAAGAAATATTCCCCAAATTTATTTCAGAATCCAAATTTATGATCGAGATTGGACTTTGAGGTTCCTCGACATAGTCATCTGTAAAAATAGAGGAAAATTTATTTTTGAATTTATCAAGCTCAGATAAAAATGATGACCTATGACGGAGATCATCCCATGGTAATTCATCTACAGACAAGAACTCACGAATTCTTTCATCAGTATGAAACACTTGTTGAAAAGGATCAGGAATTGATGTTGATGTTGAAAATGATTCTTCGCTGATCACATTCAATGGATCAGCATCAGTTGATAAAGGATCAGAAAATGACTGTATTGCTAGATATGCTATCTCAAAAGGACTCAAAGGCATCATGCCAATGAATGAATCCAGTTCTTATTCTAAAGGCACTATCCAAGGATCAGCAAATGGAATAGTTTTTGATGTAATCATATTGATATTGGAAAAATTATGCGGTACATTAGGTGGAGGCATAGAAAAAGTTCCCATTAAAGCATAATCTTTGATTAAACCTACTCCTACATCCTCATAAGGGATAGTCTTTTTTCCAACGTGCTGAATACTATCAGTAGAAGTTGGATCAGACGAATAATATGAGAGAACATTGAATTTCACAATATTTTCTTGATGAGGAAATGTAATTATCCAAAAGAAGGATTACATGACTGAAGTCATAGCATAAGACCAACTTTGACCCAGAAGAAGGTTGTAATCTATAGGGGCATCAACTACTTCCACATCTAAATTACTGGTTTTTACTTAGACTTATATAGGTAGATCCTGTAAAATTCTGAATGGATGGAATACTTTTCTATCAAAAGCATTGAGTATTGCTAGTGACTGGTTAAGGGTTGGAGAACCAAGTGATTTCCAACAGTTTAATGAAATGATACACATAGATTCTCCTTCATCAATATGTTGTAGCTCCTACAACACCCTCCAAAAATACATAAAATCATAACACACACTTCAAAAATTTTGGAGCCCCCTTCGAAACTAAAGAAGGAAAAAGCCAAGTAAAGTTTTAAGAGCAAGTCGCTAAGTCACGGATCCATTATATGTGACTCATGCGACCTATGCGACTCTGCGACCCTAAGGTCGCATAGGTCACCAGGTCGCAAGAGTCGGAAGTCAATCAATTTGCGACCTTGCGACCTAGCGACCTTAAGGTCGCAAGGTCGCAAAGTCGCAAAGTGAAGTTTTAAAGAAATTAGCGACTCAGTGACCTTTGCGACCCAGCGACCTTAAGGTCGCGAGGTCGCAAGGTCGCAAACTTGCAACTTGCGACCTCATTAAGTATTCGCACGTGCGACCTTTTTATATAAGGTCGGGTCGCTAGGTCGCATTTGTAGCTTTCAGCGAAAATCGTGGAATTGCTCTGACAGGTCGACTGGCGCATTTTCTTCCGGGTAAGTTGCCTTTTCCTCCCTATGTTTCCCTCTTAAGCATTTCTTGCCATTATTAAGCCTCCCCACGGTCTTATTTATTTGCTGGAAAGGATGTAGGGTTTTCTTTTGAGTTTCACCGTTGTTTTGTTTCCCACAAACCCCAAGGTCACCCGTCTCTTGCCTATTTCCTCATGGCTATGCCTTATTGTTAGTTTAGGCCCTTTCAAGCCGCATACTTTTCCCGTTAGAGAAAGGTTAGCCGCAAAGTCGCGCGCGCGCGAAACCCCCTGGCAGGCGCAAGTGCGACCTGCGACCTAGCGACCAGGTCGCAAGGTCGCAAGGTCGCAAAACTCCCACTCAGCGACTCTGCGACCCTGCGACCTAGTCGCAAGGTCGCGAGGTCGCGTGTGAATCCCTTTTGTGGATCAGCAACCCAGCGACTCCCAGAGAACAGTCAATTAATATTTGCATGTATAGACTCTATTTAGCCATTATCATCATGTCTTTCTTATCCTGGGATTCTGTCTTGAATGCAGCAGGTGAATTCAGAGCAGACACAGTACCGGTCCTCTCCGACTCTAGCAATATGGCACCCCGGGTATCCCGAAGGAGAAGCAGGCAGGTGGTGGAGGAAGAGTCAGACACAGACATACAAACATCTCCACCGCCAATATACAGAGACACCCTCTGCACCTTCGCAAAGGAGGATAGCCTTAGGTGGTATGAAGTATATCGTGAGTTCGCCTTGCCAGAAGAGGAGTTCCCAGAAGATCTTCCGGACCGTGAAGTATACCTGAAAGTCAAAAAGTCCAAATTGCACCTAGCTGGGTCACATCCCGCCATCTTTCCGTGCCCAGAGATGTTGGACTGGATCATACAGAAGACGGATCCGAAAAACTTCGCAATCCGAGATAGTGCAGGAAAAGCTTTCGCAACATTGGAAAGTTCAAGAGCACAGGTCTACTACTCGCTACCCAAACTAGAGGTGAACTTCACCCCAAGATGGTTTGCTACAAATGAAGTGCCGATGGTTGATACAATCAGAAAATGGTGGGCAGAACCACACAAATTTAAGATCAAAAAGGACCAGGAGTACCCGGTGGCCAGTCTGAGGAAGGTGTATAAGTTAGTGGCCGCCATGCTGTGCAGAATATATGGGCATTCGGACGCCACCACCTTCAACGGAACATGGGAAACCATTATGGAACACGTAACAGTACACAACACTCGGTTCAATTGGGCTGGTATATTAATGGGCTCCATGCACACAAATTTGGCTTCAGCTTTAGCCCCAGATGAGGGAGCGCCATCGGAATTTTACATGGCTTCGTATCTATTAGATGCTGTCTGTGCCCAGATGCATGTTGAGGGATGGCCACATAACTGGGACCCCGAACAGACCCAGGCAATACACTTGCAGACCAGGGTATTCTGGGAATCCAGGTACAAGTCGGACATCGAACAAATCTCTCATATATTCATTCCCGCTCTCTACGGGAAACTATTTGGTCAAGACACCCCCTGCATGTCTTGGCGAGAAATGGAGACACTAGGTCAGGTGGCACACTGGTTCCCATTCGCCGAATTCACAATCATCCGAGTATTTGGCTCGTTTAAAGCACCACATGCTCTACCTAAGTTTATTACCGATAAGGTGCTCATGCAGGAGGTATGTTTCCAGATGACCTCGGGCTTCTCTAACGTCCTTTCCAAAGGGAAGAAGAAACCTTGGCCTGCGCTACCTCTCACAATTGGTGCTTATACGGTCAAGGACTCCAGAGAAGTAGCGCGTGAAGGGGAAGAGGTGAAAAGCTATCACTTCAGGAATCTGGATTGCCGAACTTACGACCCAGTCAGGATAGTTCCTGAACATTGTAAAAGGGCCAATTTTAGATGGAGTTATCAGCATGTCGAGCGCCCGGCAGAGGATGAGAAAAGAAACTGGTATAACGCAAACAGGCATCTCGCTCCAGGAATCAACTCTGACCGAGAAGAAGAAGAGCACCAGAATTTAGGAGAAAGAAGCCAGAAGCTTGGAGGCTCTTCTTCCTCCAAAGATAAAAGAACACAGACCGGTACGGGGCCTGACACCGCAGATCAGCAAAGGGAAGCAGAAGCCCAAGCCAAGAAGGAAGAGGAAAAGAAAATGAAGGAGGATGAAGAGAAACGTAAGAAAGATACCAGGACAGAGCGAAAAAAGAAAAAGGAAGAGGAAAAGGAAAGACAGGAGAAGGAGGCACAGGCGGCGGCAGAAAAGGCACTGAAAGAAGAACTCGACAAAGTCGATCGTCAGAAAAAGGCAGAACAAGCCGCCGCGGCAGAGAGAAAGAGGAAAGAGGAAAAGGAAGCAGAGGCAGAGGCAGAACGCCGGAAGAAAGAAGAACATGACAAGGCGGAAGCAGAGTGCCGGCAAAAGGAGAAAGAAAAGGGTCAAACACAGGATGAAGAAGACGAGCTAATAGATGACATTGACCTATCTCCCCTGGATATCCCTGCAGGTGGCGCGGGAAGTACCCTCAATGTTGACGACTTTCCGGGGGAGCAAGAAGAAGAAGTCTTCGACTTGACCAGATTGACATTCGACCAATTCTCTTTCAAGATACGGCAAGAGAAAAGGAAATCTTTAGCGCCAGGCTACCCTGCCATCTCTACGGTCGCCACTGGAAAGGACATAGTCCCGGACACAAGGACAAATCCAGTTATGATAGCATCAGCAGGCACCGCGTTCGCCGCAGCCACAGAGGAAAATGTCACGAGGATGAGCAGAGAAATTATTTCTTTACAGAACCGGCTAAAAGCGGCAGAACAGGAGAAATCGAGGCTAGAAAATGAGATGCTCGAGCTGCAGGGTAGGCCCGCCCAAGTGAATGAGGTCCCACTGGCGGTCAGGAAGGAATGTGATGTGTTGGAGATGACAATGAGGCAAGTATACCAGGAAATTCTCACCCTGAAACAAACAGTGGCCCCATTGGCAGAGGCACGAGAAGAAACCAGGCATAAACACGAACAGCTCAGGGAAGCCTCGGCAGCCTTGGACAAAATGATGAATTGGACAGCGCAGTATCAGCAAGCTCTCGAACATGTGCCTCGGAAGGATTGGAGTCATACGCAAGAAACCAAAGTACAAATTCGGATGAGTATGCAATCCAAAGACAAGCTGTCCAAAGATCTGGACAAAGTGATGTCTGCGTATAATCACCTAATTAGTGGTATTGACTCCATGAACGCTCTTCATCAAATTCCGTCATTAGGGGCACTAAATGAAACTAAAGACTGGGAGCAGGTAGAGCAGGAAATTCAGTCTTTTCTGCAGCCCGTAAGACAAGCTGCTGCCGCACCAGAATTCGAGGCATCACAAGAGAACCTGAATCGGTTGCTTGTCACTCCAGTGCAAATGTACACCAAGCTTGCTTCTCTCTCAATGCTGATCTCTCAGAAGAAGGAGACTCTGGTGCCGAATGCCCTAGAATGTATGCATCGAATAAAAGAGGAAAGCCCTCTTGTCGCTCCTATAACAACAGATTACCAGACTTGGCGAAATTTCCTCAAGGGCAAGAAAGTCGGCGTTCCAGAAACCTCAATTGCGCGACCGCCTCCATAGTTCAAACCACCAGGTCGCAGGTCGCACTTGCGACCAGGTCGCAGGTCGCAAATTGGCAAAAGGGAAGCTGAACCGTCGGGAAGCTGAACCGTCGGAAAGCCATAAGTGCGTCTGTTGAACCTATAAATACCCCTGTGGGGAACATTGTAAAGGGATGCTCTTTTTTGGACTAAAAGGCATTATTGCATTGTAACTGAAGAATCATACTCTTGATATATGAAATACAATACATGTTAAAACCCCTTTGATTGGATGATGTGTTTAGCTGTGACAACATTGTGTGTATTCTGTGTGCAGTTTCAGAATATCTTCTGATTAATGAATCTGTGTTATTAATAGTATCATTCATGCACCATAGCTATCTATGATTGTGTTGATGATGCTCTAGTTTATTATTTACTTCATGATGAATGTTAATGAACTGTTTTATTAGCATTTCGTTATATCTTTCGGAAAGTCAAGGGATATTCTCGCCACAAAGAACTGTTTCTTTGGCGGTCAGATTATCCTGCATGCATACCTCATAGATGTGTTGCTAACGACACTTCCTGAGTGTATGCATTTTGTCTACCACCTTGCTACGCACAGTGTCATATATTGGTTTTATACATCAGTCATGTATTCTGTATCGTGTGAATGAGTGTATGTTTGCAGTTTCAATCAGGTTGCTCGAAACCGAAGAGATAGTCATTTAAGTGGTAGCCAGACCCACACCCCAGACGGGATCCCTATTCCAAACGGTTCAAAGTCTAATTGGGACTTTCTACCGGGGAGATCCCCTACTGTTGGCCGGACATATTTTCCTGTCAACAGATTTGGCGCTAGAAGGAGGGCATGGCATCCTCCCAGCATACAACAGACATTCCATCACAAACTCCCCGCCGGGAGGTCATAAATAACGAAGTTGCCCTTCCCCCCTTAGAAGATATTCCAACGGTGGAAGCCCGATACTTTGAAATCACTAACGAACAGCTGAGGGCCTTACGCCCAGTTGCTCGTAATCTCATCAGGGATTTACGGTATGCCCCTATCATGGAATTCCTAGCCCACACTAGGACCCCTACCGATAACATCACTCGCAATGGCGTTCTGGTCCGCACCATACCTGAACTTGTGAATACCATGATTGAAGACCTCGCACGGGCTGTCCAGGAAAATGACCCCGTTGTCCACGATAGTGAAGGTTTCCCTGATACGGAACCTTTCCCCGAACCGCATCCTGACTTACATCAGTGGACCAACAACCAAGTGTATTCCCCACGAGAAGGAGAAGGGGAAAGAAGAAACGAAAGAGAAGGTAACACAGCCTGAAGGAATGCAGAGGAAGGAAATAGGCCTCGAAGAAATGAAGGTGGAGTCAACAGGGGTCACGGTCGTGGTGGTAGAGGAGATACCATTCGCGGCCTGAGACACCACGCCAACCATAATCACCACCAAAACCAAAATAGACCCCCTCCTTACAACTGGGAGCTTCTTAGAAACGTAAATAACCGTGAAAGACACCGAGATGAACACTCTCGTCATCAAGAAGGAACATCGGTGTCAGGGACAGGAAGTGAGTCTGAAGCAGAAACCCAACATCATCAGCGCCCCAGGAGGGTGCAGCCTCTGGCCTGGATGGCTCAATCCCCTTTGGCCCTCTTAGGTCCCCTCCATGATATGCCCAGACACCCAGAGAAGCATCTTCCTAAGTTCGATCCAGAGAAAGGCACATCGGCAGAAGACCATATTAGTAGTTTTTATCTGTCTCTACAAATCATGAGAGTTCAGTCCGATGATGTTGCATGTCGGCTTTTCCCACACACTCTTGTAAGCCAGGCAGCCACCTGGTACCGCTCCCTACCCAGTGCTTCTATTACTTCATGGGACCAGTTCCGTCGTGTGTTCCTGCAAAAGTTTGCAGAAGATAAAACACCCTCTATGCTCCTCACAGAACTAAGCACCATCAAGTGCCATAGAAAGGAGAAAGTTAAAGACTTTAACCAACGCTTCGCCACCATATTGCAAAAATTTCCTCCAAACTTAGCATTGGACGATTCTATCACCATCGACTACTATACTAAAGCTCTCCCCAGGGATATTGCCGTTTTCGTCAAACGTGAGGCTCGCGCTACTCTTACAGCAAATTATGCTGTCGCTCTCGCGGTAGAAAAGGACATGTTGTCGATAGGAGTCATGGACCATGACGGAAAGGATGACCTCAAACCAACCACTAAAAGAGGTCAATCTTCCACCCCTAACAGAGAGAAAGAAACTTTTGACTTCGAGAGTATGGCCAAGACCCTCAAACTACTAACGAATGAGGTCTCTGACTTAAAGAGGAAAGGCGTTGAAACTTCAACTACAAATAAAACCCCGAAACCCATTTTCAAGAAAAGTAATCCCAACACCAGCAGACCTCCGTCAAACACCAGTGCCGCTCTCAACGTGGAAGAGATAGGGAAAGACAATTTCTGCTCTTTCCACCAAGCTGCCCATTCTGAAAAAACGTGCCCGCAATGGATTGGCAGCATGACCGTAGTGGTTAACCAACTTTTGGATGATCAAACTCCAGGAAGCCTGACAGAGGAGGAAGTCTCTGATCGAGATGAGGGTTTGCTCCTAGATGGGGAATCAGGAGCCTCTGTCTTAACTTTCGATGTAATCCACGGGGGAGAGAGTCTTGCTCCCATTGATATCAACATGGCAGGCAGTCCCAAGGCTCAGCCCACTCGAAACTATAGTCTTAGAAGCAAAGGCTCTATTCCTGAACAATCATATGAGGACAAGAAAAGGGCTTTCCTGAGGAAAATTCTTCCTCCTGGAAATGAAGGACAAGCTACACCAGAAAAGCCCATGAATAGCAATAGCAAAGCAAGTCAAAAGACCAAGCTCCCGGTGGAACCCTCGAAAACCACCATCGAACCTATTCCCCAAACCGATACTAGCTACAACATAGTGGAGGACATGAAAAAGACCAGGGCTAATATCTCACTCTACGAGTTGGCCCGCATCACGAACCAAAAGGAACTTATCCTAAAATCTTTCGCCAACCACCAAAATACGAAGAACGTCAGCAACACGTCTGCACAAACCAGTCCAGATATCCAATCTATAGTGAACGTTGTCAACACGAATTCGAGAGGATCCACCCCTCCATTTCTCTTATCTTTTGAGATGTTTAATTTCAATGTTCACAATTGTCTCGTCGACTCTGGTGTATCCACGAATGTCATGCCTCTATCTGTGTGCAAGAAACTCAACATCCTCCCAGAGAAAACTGACGCAAAAAGCATTCAACTAGACAGATCACAAGTACCAGCAGTTGGAGAATTAAACAATGTCATCATCCGCCTCTCATCCGACTCTAGGGTCCATCAATGTATTGATATTGTGGTTGTTGACATCCCAGAAGCCTATGGTGTACTGCTTAGTAGAGACTGGTCTAGCAAATTGCAAGGATACTTCGCCACAGATTGGTCTCACTTATGGTTACCTTACAAAGGGAGAAACAACCAAATCAGAGTCGAAAGTGAACCATACATGAAACACACTGTAACTGATTTGGATGCCACAAATGAACCCATCAGCTTTGCCCAGGAGGAACTTGGTATGTGTTTTCTAGATTCCATTTTTGGATGTTACCGACCTCCCCAGTCTGCAGTAGGCCCCGAGGTCCTTTCTGAAATGACACTCGTCGCAGAGGAACAAGCCCAAACTGTTTCACACCAAGCCGAAATTCCTCCGCAAACCACTGCCCCCAAGGATCCGGAAAATGACATATGGACATTGTATTACGACGGTTCCAAGAATCTCGATGGTTCTGGCGCTGGCTGCATTTTGCTTGATCCGCATAAGAAAAAATTCTTAGTCTCTTGTCGACTCGAGTTCCAATGCACTAACAACACTGCCGAGTATGAAGCTTTGATCCTTGGGCTTAAAAAGGCGCTGGATTTGAAGGTAAAATGCTTATGGGTCATTGGAGACTCCGAGATTATCACTCGGCAGGTACGCAATACTATTCACTGTTTGTCTCCACATTTGAAGGCGTATCAGCAAGAGGTATGGCGATTAATTTCTGCTTTTGACGCTTTTGGAATTAAATCTGTTCTAAGAATGCATAACGCAGCAGCAGATACTCTAGCTAATGCTGCCGCCAGGTTTACCCCTTTGAGGGACGGGTTTTCTATTGAAGTTATGTATAAACCATCCGTGCCAGACAATATCACTAATTTGCGTGTTTTTGATGATGATCAACAGGTGCTGGAATTTATGTGGAACTCAGAGATATTCAAAGACGCTGCTATAGATGAAGATGAGCACGACCAAGCTATGCAAAAGGAGTACGAGCAAGTCAAAGGAAACCCCATGCCTAAAGGGGTGGTATCACTGGAAAAGCTTTTCGATCTGCAAAATCGGTTCCGTGGGCCCCCAAATGCAAAAGTACAGAGCTCTATTTTAGCTCATCGACAAGTGAATTTGGGATCAGAGGATAATCCTAAATTCTTCAACCTCGGGAAGGACTGCACCCCCCAAGAGGCCCAGGATTTCACTCAGCTATTTCGCAAGTATCGTGACGTGTTCGCTTGGACATATGAGGAATTACGCACATACGATACTCGAATCATACAACACGTGATACCGATCAAAGAAAATGTCAAACCATTTCAACAAAAGCTTAGGAAAGTACACCCTACAATGGAGCCACTGATTCTAAAAGAACTCAAGAAAATTTTGGATGCCGGCATTATCTTCAAAGTTCGCCACTCCACATGGGTGTCCAATTTGGTTCCGGTACGGAAGAAGTCAGGTGAAATTCGCCTATGTGTGGATTTCCGAAACTTAAATCGGGCCTCGAGTAAAGATAATTACCCAGTTCCCCCTATGGAGAAAATATTACAGGCAGTGTCCGGGTCAGAGATGTTCTCTCTATTGGACGGATTCTCTAGTTACAATCAGGTACTGGTGGCCGAACCAGATAGGTTAAAGACTACCTTTCGGACTAAGTGGGGAACTTTCGCTTACAGGCGTATGCCTTTTGGATTAATAAACGCAGGAGAAACATTCCAAAGAGCTATGGATATAGCATTCAGGGGTCTGATAGGCCAAAGTGTGGTAGTCTACTTGGATGATGTTACGGTTTTCTCTAAACGCCGGGGGGATCATTTGCGTCACCTCAGACAGATCTTCGAAAGATGCAGAAAATACGGTATCTCGCTCAACCCAAAGAAAAGCGTTTTTGCCGTAGCAGAAGGAAATCTACTAGGTCACATCATAACTAAACAAGGCATTGTCGTTGATCCAGAACGTGCGAAAGCCATCGCTCAGATTTCTCCCCCCAGCAGTAAGAAAGCAATGCAGTCCTTTTTGGGAAAGATCAATTTTGTACGTAAGTTCATATCAGATTTCATCCAGATAGTGAAACCACTACAGGGAATGATAAAGAAAAATGCTACCTTCAAATGGAATCAACCCGAAAAGGAAGCTTTCGACCAGATCAAGAAAGCTATAGCCGAAGCGCCTTCCCTCCAGAGCCCAGATTTCGGCAGAGATTTCAGGCTGTACACGTTTTCTTCAGACTAATCCCTGGCAGCCGTACTCACACAAAAGGACCGAAATAATGACGAGCGTCCCATTTCGTTCATGAGCACTGGTCTGCAGGGAGCTGAATTAAATTATCCTGAAATCGAGAAACAGGCTTATGCGGTATACAAAGCGGTCAAACATTTCAGACCGTACATCTTGAAAAACCATGTCACAGTTTACGTTCCCCACCCAGCTGTTCGCTCACTATTCATGCAGCAAGAGTTGGGCGAGAGAAGAGGGAACTGGGTTGCGTGTATGCAAGAGTACGACTTAGAGTTTAAGCCGGCACGCACAGTTAAAGGACAAGGTTTATGCCAAATGGCTGCAGAGGCCGCAGGTTCCCAAAAGAGTGAAGAAGATAATTGGGAGAAAGAAATTGATATGTACCAAACTGACGTCATGCCTTAGGAAAGGAACCCGTCTTGGTACTCGGATATCTCGGGATATTTAGCACGCGGTGTATTAGACTCAAATCTAGACGCCCGGCAGAAACGTGCAATCAGACTCAAAGCCGCGTCTTACCAGTTAATCCAAGGGAAGCTTTTCAAGAAACATTCCAATGGAGTCATGTTACGCTGCCTAGAACATGAGGAAGCTCAGAAAGTCTTAACCGAGCTACACGATGGACCAGCAGGAGGTCATTTCGCCGGGGATACCACTGCCCATAAAATTATGCGTGCAGGTTATTATTGGCCAACCCTTTTCAGAGATGCCCACGCATACGTTCGGAAATGCATTCAATGCCAGAAATTCGCAAGCCGAGAAGCGCGTCTGGCCGCTCCTTTGTTGTCAGTAGCAGTAGAAGAATCGTTCCAACAATGGGGTCTAGACGTCATTGGCGAGATCCTACCCCACTCTTCTAAACAACACCGGTACATCCTAACAGCCACTGATTACTTCACCAGGTGGGTTGAAGCAGTACCATTACGCCAAGTCAATGACCAGGAGGTAATGCAATTTGTCATTCATTCCATCATCACCAGGTTTGGCATTCCGACATCCTTGGTTTTTGATAATGCAACATATTTCTCATCTTTTAAATTATATGATTTTGCTTTAGAAAATGGCATCGTCCTTAAACACTCTGCAAAATACTATCCCCAAGGAAATGGTCTAGCGGAATCAACCAATAAAAATCTGATTCGCATCATTAAAAAAACCTTACTGTCTCACCAACGCAACTGGCATAATGCTCTCCAAAACGCGCTTTGGGCCGATCGTGTCACCCCTAAATCCTCAATAGGCACCTCACCATATTTTCTCGTGTATGGGAAAGAAGCTGTCCTCCCACCCAATTTGTCTCTTCCCGCTCTACAGTTGTCTCAAGAGTGCCACGGTACCCCCTGCCCCGCCTTGCAAACCCGCATTGACACCCTGCTAAAACTAGAAGAGGAAAGGCAGAAAACCCGGGAGAAATTCGCCATCCACCAGAGTCGGATCAAGAAATGGTTCGATAAAAAGTCTGCAGGAGATAAAAAATTTGAAGTAGGAGATCTTGTCCTAAAGTGGGATAAAGCACACGAAGAAAAAGGAAAACATGCCAAATTTCAAGCACTATGGATAGGTCCCTTTCAGATTAAAGAAAAGGTGGGTTCCCATACTTTCCATTTGCAGACTCTGGAAGGAAGAATCGAGGTCCTCCCGGTAAATGGGCATGACCTCAAACACTATTTTACTTAAACTTCTTTTGTTCTAAAAGAAAAAAAAAAAAACTCTTTCTCTAACTCTTCAAAGAAAACCTTGTCTAAGCTGCCCACAACCGACTCACTCCTTGAAGAGGTTCTATGCTGATGAAAGGCCTTTCCTGCAAAACACGGGGCAGTCGAAACTTGCTTGTAATGGGCACCTAATGATAATACACGGTCTTACTAAAGTCTTCGAGCATAAGGAACCACCTAGCGGCTTAAAAGGGTGCAGGCAGAAAAGGTCTTGCATAGCAGCAACCGGATCGTGAGGGAACAGGGCTAACTCAAGAGAATTGCAGGTCATCCGGGAAAAACCCGAGTCCTCATATGAGACCAGGAGCAACCTCTCTGCAAGCAAAATAAGTCGGGATCCCTCATCCGCCCAGGCAAAATATGCCCATCTAAATAAGTGCCACATGCACATTCTCAAATAAGTGCAATCGCACACAAATAAAGGGTAAAGGATTGAGAAAGGCTTCCTGCGCAGAGAGGTGTTGTAACGACTCCGCCGGGGTACTGACCAGGCTCGCTGGCAGCGGAGCAACGTTCATGACTCCTTAGGCAGTGACTCCGCCGGAGCCGAGAGGTTCGCTGGCAGCGGAGCAACACCATGAGGACGAAATAATTGTACCAGACCCTGCAGTTGTCCAAGGTTTCCCCAACCCTCTCGATCCTGAAGCGTGAGGAATTAAAATTCGGTTGATCTTCACCCAACAAGCCAAAAGGGCGGGCGACTATGCGGGGTGGCAAAGGAAGGAAGGTGTAAACTCTGAGGTAAAAGAACAAGCAAGTATTAGACCCCTCCCTCCTCCCTCATCGACCCTTCATCAGCAGAGACTCTGAATTCATCCAGTGAATCGCCATTTGTTGTAGCTCCTACAACACCCTCCAAAAATACATAAAATCATAACACACACTTCAAAATTTTTGGAGCCCCTTTGAAACTAAAGAAGGAAAAAGCCAAGTAAAGTTTTAAAGAGCAAGTCGCTAAGTCGCGGATCCATGAGTTGCGACCTATGCGACTCTGCGACCCTAAGGTCGCATAGGTCGCCAGGTCGCAAGAGTCGGAAGTCAATCAATTTGCGACCTTGCGACCCAGCGACCTTAAGGTCGCAAGGTCGCAAAATGAAGTTTTTAGGGAATTAGCGACTCAGCGACCTTTGCGACCCAGCGACCTTAAGGTCGCGAGGTCGCAAGGTCGCAAACTTACAACTTGCGACCTCATTAAGTATTCGCACGTGCGACCTTTTTATATAAGGTCGGGTCGCTAGGTCGCATTTGTAGCTTTCAGCGAAAACCGTGGAATTGCTCTGACAGGTCGACTGGCGCGTTTTCTTCCGGGTAAGTTTCCTTTTCCTCCCTATGTTTCCCTCTTAAGCATTTCTTGCCATTATTAAGCCTCCCCACGGTCTTATTTATTTGCTGGAAAGGATGTAGGGTTTTCTTTTGAGTTTCACCGTTGTTTTGTTTCCCACAAACCCCAAGGTCACCCGTCTCTTGCCTAATTCCTCATGGCTATGCCTTATTGTCAGTTTAGGCCCTTTCAAGCCGCATACTTTTCCCGTTAGGGAAAGATTAGCCGCAAAGTCACGCGCGCGCGAAACCCCCCGGCAGGCGCAAGTGCGACCTGCGACCTAGCGACCAGGTCGCAAGGTCGCAAAGTCGCAAAACTCCCTCTCAGCGACTCTGCGACCCTGCGACCTAGTCGCAAGGTCGCGAGGTCGCGTGTGAGTCCCTTTTGTGGATCAGCGACCCAGCGACTCCCAGAGAACAGTCAATTAATCTTTGCATGTATAGACTCTATTTAGCCATTATCATCATGTCTTTCTTATCCTGGGATTCTATCTTGAATGCAGCAGGTGAATTCAGAGCAGACACAGTACCGGTCCTCTCCGACTCTAGCAATATGGCACCCCAGGTATCCCGAAGGAGAAGCAGGCAGGTGGTGGAGGAAGAGTCAGACACAGACATACAAACATCTCCACCGCCAATATACAGAGACACCCTCTGCACCTTCGCAAAGGAGGATAGCCTTAGGTGGTATGAAGTATATCGTGAGTTCGCCTTGACAGAAGAGGAGTTCCCAGAAGATCTTCCGGACCGTGAAGTATACCTGAAAGTCAAGAAGTCCAAATTGCACCTAGTAGGGTCGCATCCCGCCATCTTTCCGTGCCTAGAGATGTTGGACTGGATCATACAGAAGACGGATCCGAAAAACTTCGCAATCCGAGATAGTGCAGGAAAAGCTTTCGCAACAGTGGAGAGTTCAAAAGCACAGGTCTACTACTCGCTACCCAAACCAGAGGTGAACTTCACCCCAAGATGGTTTGCTGCAAATGAAGTGTCTATGGTTGATACAATCAGAAAATGGTGGGCAGAACAAGACAAATTTAAGATAAAAAAGGACCAGGAGTACCCGGTGGCCAGTCTGAGGAAGGTGTATAAGTTAGTGGCCGCCATGCTGTGCAGAATATACGGGCGTTCGGACGCCACCACCTTCAACGGAACATGGGCAACCATTATGGAACATGTAACAGCACACGACACTCGGTTCAATTGGGCTGGTATATTAATGGGCTCCATGCACACAAATTTGGCTTCAGCTTTAGCCCCAGATGAGGGAGTCCCATCGGAATTCTACATGGCTTCGTATCTATTAGATGATGTCTGTGCCCAGATGCATGTTGAGGGATGGCCACATAACTGGGACCCCGAACAGACCCAGGAAATACATTTGCAGACCAAGGTATTCTGGGAATCCAGGTACAAGTCAGACATCGAACAAATCTCTCATATATTCATTCCCGCCCTATACGGGAAACTATTTGGTCAAGACACCCCCTGCATGTCTTGGCGAGCAATGGAGACACTAGGTCAGGTGGCACACTGGTTCCCATTTGCCGAATTCACAATCATCCGAGTATTTGGCTCGTTTAAAGCACCACATGCTCTACCTAAGTTTATTACCGATAAGGTGCTCATGCAGGAGGTATGTTTCCAGATGACCTCGGGCTTCTCTAACGTCCTTTCCAAAGGGAAGAAGAAACCTTGGCCTGCTCTACCTCTCACCATTGGTGCTTATACGGTCAAGGACTCCAGAGAAGTAGCACGTGAAGGGGAAGGGGTGAAAAGCTATCACTTCAGAAATCTGGATTGACGAACTTACGACCCAGTCAGGATAGTTCCTGAACATTGTAAAAGGGCCAATTTTAGATGGAGTTATCAGCATGTCGAGCGCCCGGCTGAGGACGAGAAAAGAAATTGGTATAACGCAAACAGGCATCTCGCTCCAGGAATCGACTCTGATCGAGAAGAAGAAGAGCATCAGAACTTAGGAGAAAGAAGCCAGAAGCTTGGAGGCTCTTCTTCCTCCAAAGATAAAAGAACACAGACCGGTACGGGACCTGACACCGCAGATCAGCAAAGGGAAGCAGAAGCCCAAGCCAAGAAGGAAGAGGAAAATAAGATGAAAGAGGATGAAGATAAATGTAAGGAAGAGGCCAGGACAGAGCGGAAAAAGAAAAAGGAGGAGGAGAAGGAAAGACAGGAAAAGGAGGCACAGGCGGCGGCAGAAAAGGCACTGAAAGAAGAACTCGACAAAGTCGATAGTCAGAAAAAGGCAGAACAAGCCGCCGCGGCAGAGAGAAAGAGAAAAGAGGAAAGGGAAGCAGAGGCAGAGGCAGAACGCCAGAAGAAAGAAGAGCACGACAAGGCGGAAGCAGAGCGCCGGCAAAAGGAGAAAGAAAAGGGTCAAACGCAGGATGAAGAGGACGAGCTAATAGATGACATTGACCTATCTCCCCTGGATATCCCTGCAGGTGGCGCGAGAAGTACCCTCAATGTTGATGACTTTCCCGGGGAGCAAGAAGAAGAAGTCTTCGACTTGACCAGATTGACATTTGACCAATTCTCTTTCAAGATACGGCAAGAGAAAAGGAAATCCTTAGCGCCAGGCTACCCCGCCATCTCTACGGTCGCCACCGGAAAGGACATAGTCCCAGACACAAGGACAAATCCAGTTATGATAGCGTCAGCAGGCACCGCTTTTGCCGCAGCCACAGAGGAAAATGTCACGAGGATGAGCAGAGAAATTATTTCTTTACAGAACCGGCTAAAAGCGGCAGAGCAAGAGAAATCAAGGCTAGAAAATGAGATGCTCCAGCTCCAGGGTAGGCCCGCTCAAGTGAATGAGGTTCCACTGGTGGTCAAGAAGGAATGTGATGTGTTGGAGATGACAATGAGGCAAGTATACCAGGAAATGTTCACCCTGAAACAAACAGTGGCCCCATTGGCAGAGGCACGGGAAGAAACCAAGCAGAAACACGAACAACTCAAGGAAGCCTCGACAGCCTTGGACAAACTGATGAATTGGACAGCCCAGTATCAGCAAGCTCCCGAACACGTGCCTCGAAAGGATTGGAGTCATACGCAAGAAGACAAAGTGCAAATTCGGATGAGTATGCAATCCAAAGACAAGCTGTCCAAAGATCTGGACAAAGTAGTGTCTGCGTATAATCACCTAATCAGTGGTATCGACTCCATGAACGCTCTTCATCACATTCCATCATTAGGGGCACTAAATGAAACTAAAGACTGGGAGCAGGTAGAGCAGGAAATTCAGTCTTTTCTGCAGCCCGTAAGACAAGCTGCTGCCACACCAGAATTCGAGGCATCACAAGAGAACCTGAATCGGTTGCTTGTCACTCCCGTGCAAATCTACACCAAGCTTGCTTCTCTCTCAATGCTGATCTCTCAGAAGAAGGAGACTCTGGTGCCGAATGCCCTAGAATGTATGCATCGAATAAAGGAGGAAAGCCCTCTTGTCGCCCCTATAACAGCAGATTACCAGACTTGGCGAAATTTCCTCAAGGGCAAGAAAGTTGACGTTCCAGAAACCTCAATTGCGCGACCACCTCCATAGTTCAAACCGCTGGGTCGCAGGTCGCACCTGCGACCAGGTCGCAGGTCGCACTTGCGACCAGGTCGCAGGTCGCACTTGCGACCAGGTTGCAGGTCGCAAGTGTGGCAAAAGGGAAGCTGAATCATCGGGAAGCTGAACCGTCGGAAAGCCATAAGTGCGTCTGTTGAATCTATAAATACCCCTGTGGGGAACATTGTAAGGGCTGCTCTTTTTTGGACTGAAAGGCATTATTGCATTGTAACTGAAGAATCATACTCTTGATATATGAAATACAATACATGTTAAAACCCCTTTGATTGGATGATGTGTTTAGCTGTGACAACATTGTGTGTATTCTGTGTGCAGTTTCAGAATATCTTCTGATTAATGAATCTGTGTTATTAATAGTATCATTCATGCACCATAGCTATCTGTGATTGTGTTGATGATGCTCTAGTTTATTATTTACTTCATGATGAATGTTAATGAACTGTTTTATTAGCATTTCGTTATATCTTTCAGAAAGTCAAGGGATATTCTCGCCACAAAGAACTGTTTCTTTGGCGGTCAGATTATCCTGCATGCATACCTCATAGATGTGTTGCTAACGACACTTCCTGAGTGTATGCATTTTGTCTACCACCTTGCTACGCACAGTGTCATATATTGGTTTTATACATCAGTCATGTATTCTGTATCGTGTGAATGAGTGTATGTTTGCAGTTTCAATCAGGTTGCTCGAAACCGAAGAGATAGTCATTTAAGCGGTAGCCGGACCCACACCCCGGACGGGATCCCTACTCCAAACGGTTCAAAGTCTAATTGGGACTTTCTCACAGGAAGTCCCCTAACATTGGCCGGACATATTTTCCTATCAACGGGGAAGAAAAAGAATGGAAAGAAAAGAGATCATGATATCGCAGTAAATCGAGGAAAGAACGGATCAAGTGTAGATCGGAATCGGGGATAGTGTGCGGAAAGGCGGAAAGAAAGGACACCTAAAGAAAGATTGTGAATCTCGGAAGGGAAAAGAAGGAGACACACTGCAAGAAAACAATCATGAAGCAAATGTGACAGGTGATGTGTTACAAGATGCTTTGATTCTTTCTTTCGAAAATGTTACTGATTCTTGGGTTGTAGATTCGGGGGCTTCATTCCATGCCACACCTGATAAGAAATATTTTCATGACTATGTTCAAGGAGATTTTGGACAAGTTCGTTTGGGTGATGATAAAACCTGTAAAATTTTTGGAATGGGTAAAGTTCTTGTAAAACAACAGAATGGAAACCAATGGCTACTAAAGGAGGTAAGGCATGTTCCAGATCTGAAGAAAAATCTGATTTCAACAGGGCAGTTAGGCAGTGAAGGTTGTGTGACAACTTTCACAGATAAAACGTGGAAGGTCACCAAAGGAGCGCTGGTAATAGCAAAAGGTGAAAAGGTTGGTACATTGTATTTATGCAATGGTATTTCTAACTCTGTTAATGCTTTAACTTCCAAAGGAGCAGATGCAGCATTATGGCATCATAGGCTAGGACACATGAGTGAGAAGGGAATGAAGATTCTTCACTCAAGAAATTTGTTGCCAGGTTTGAAGAATGTTGATTTGGATTTCTGTGAGAATTGCATTTATGGAAAACAGAAGAGAGTCAGATTTCTCAGAGTTGGGAAAGAAAAGAAGAGCGAAAAATTGGAGCTTGTGCATACAGATGTATGGGGACCTGCTCAGGTATCATCTCTCGGTGGATCTCGTTATTATGTTACTTTTATTGATGATGCAACTAGAAAAACATGGATTTATTGTATTCAGAATAAATCTGATGTATTTGATACTTTCAAGAAATGGAAAGCTTTGGTTGAGATTGAGACAGGAAAGAAGTTGAAGTGTCTCGGATCAGACAATGGAGGTGAATATTGCAGCAAAGAGTTTGATAGGTACTGTTCAGAGCATGGAATTCGTAGAGAGAAGACAGTTCCAAGAACACCACAAGAAAATGGTGTGTCGGAAAGGATGAATAGAAAAATCATGGAGCGTGCAAGGTGCATGAGATTGCATGCAGGATTGCCTTTACAATTTTGGGCAGATGCTGTAGATACTGCTGTTTATCTAATAAACAGAGGGCCTTCAAGTTCCTTGGATGGTGGTATTCCAGAGGAAGCATGGACATGTAAAAAGGTAAACTACTCTTTTTTAAAGCCTTTTGGTTGTGAGGCCTTTGTCCATATTAATAAAGAAAAAAGAACAAAGCTTGAGGCAAAATCAAAGAAATTTACCTTTATTGGATATGGTGCTAATGATTTTGGTTATCGCTTATATGATTATGAAAATCACAAAATCATTAGGAGCAGAGATGTAATATTCAATGAAAAGGTTTTGTATAAGAATCAGTTGCAGGAAAAGAAATAGGAAAAAGAAAGCAAGGAATACGTGGTTCTTGATGAAATATATGAAAAAGTAAAGGTGCCTGAAAATAATAATAATCAACAACCACAGCAAAAACAACTACCACAACAGCAACAGGCACCTCAAACACCTGAAAGTGGTGTTAGAAGATCTAGCAGGATAATTAGACCCCCTGAACGATACTCTCCTTCATTATATTATTTATTGTTGACTGATTCTGGTGAACCTGTATGTTATGAAGAAGCAATGCAGGTTGAAAGTAGGAAGAAGTGGGAGCGAGCCATGGAAGAAGAGATGGACTCCTTAATGCATAACCAGACTTGGGACTTAGTCAAGTTGCCTACAGGTAAAACTGCATTGTAGAATAAATGGGTTTACAGGCTGAAGGAAGAAGATGGAGGAAAATAGAGGTACAAATCTAGACTTGTGGTGAAGGGGTTTGCATAGAAGAAAGGTATTGATTTTGATGAAATATTTTCTCCTGTTGTTAAAATGAATTCAATCAGAACTATTTTAAGTCTTGTAGCAGTGGAAGATTTACATCTTGAACAGTTAGATGTAAAGACATCATTTCTCCATGGAGATTTGGAGGAAGAGATATACATGCAGCAACCAGAAGGATATGAGGTAAAAGGGAAAGAAAAATTGGTGTGCAGGTTAAAGAAGAGCTTGTATGGTTAAAATAGGCTCCAAGGCAGTGGTATCTAAAATTTGACAAGTTTATGTCTAAACAAGGTTATACTAGATGTCACTCTGATCATTGTGTTTATTTGAAAAGGAAAAATGATGGCAGCTGTATTATATTGTTATTGTATGTAGATGACATGCTTGTTGCAGGGTCTAACATGTAGGAAATAAATGTGCTCAAAAGAAAAATTGGCAAATTCATTTGCAATGAAGGATTTGGGAGCTGCAAAACAAATCCTTGGTATAAGGATAACTAGAGACAGGAAAAATCGCAAATTAACACTGTCTCAGAATGAGTACATAGAGAAGGTGTTGAAAAGATTTAATATGCAGAATGCAAAACCAGTTAGTACACCTTTTGCTAGCCATTTAAAACTTAGTAAGGAGATGTGCCCAAAGACCCAAGAAAACATGGATTATATGTCTAAAGTTCCATATGCATCAGCAGTTGGAAGCTTAATGTATGCAATGGTCTGCACAAGGCCTGATATTGCACATGCAGTGGGAGTTGTAAGCAGGTATATGAACAATCCAGGAAAAGAACATTGGATGGCAGTAAAATGGATTCTCAGATATTTGAGAGGTACCACAAATCAAGCATTATGCTTTGGTGGTTCAAACATTGCTCTACAGGGATATGTTGATGCAGATATGGCAGGTGACAGAGATAACAGGAGGAGCACTACAGGATATGTATTTACTGTAGGTGGACCAGCTGTCAATTAGGTTTTAAAAATCCAAAGTGTTGTTGCACTTTGAACAACAGAAGCAGAGTATGTTGCTGCTACAGAGGCTAGTAAAGAAATGATTTGGTTACAGAGGTGTATGGACGAATTGGGTAAGAAGCATGATATGGGCACACTATACAGTGATAGCCAAAGTGCTATTCATCTTGCAAAGAACTCAGAATTTCATTCCAGGACTAAACACATACATCTCAAGTACCATTTCATACGGTCAGTATTGGAAGATGGAGAGTTGAAGCTGGAAAAGATACACACTAGCCAGAATCCTACAGATATGCTAAAAAAAGTTGTAACCAGGGAGAAACTGAGAATGTGCTCAGTTCCAATTGGTCTTCAAGGATGACGATGAAGATGAGGAATAGCCAAGTCCAAAGAGGAGTCATTGTCCACGACCAGTGAAAGCGATGGTGGGTGCCTGAGCTCCTCAGTCTCCAAGTGGGGAGATTGTTGGTGTGGAACGTTATCTTGTTTACTTTGTATCCACCGACACATTTAATTTTGTACCTTAAAGGGCGGCAACCTATGTGTAATTAATACTTCTGATGAGGAGATCCAGAAGGTGGCGCTTTCGGAGCCCCTAAAGGTTCGGGCGGTGCCCCACGATAAAAAACGGATGTAAGAATTGCCTTGTAAAAGTAGTAATTTCTCAGTATGGGCCGTTCATTAGGCAAATGATAAAATAGGTAGAAGTTGTATTTGGAGCAAGGGTTTTGGGTTTTTGACCTGAGGAAACCCCCTTGTATATATGAGGGCATTGTATTGCGGCTGTGCATTATGTGTGTACTCTCGGAGCGAGAAACAGAGAGGGAGACTGTGAGAGAGAACAAAGGATATTACAGTGGATCTGCTGTAGGTTTTGTCTCTTCATTTTTGCTAGATAATAGAAAGGAAGGACTGGCTGTTCGGGGTGGATGTAGCCCAAACTGGGTGAACCACGTATATCTATGTCTCTTTGGTTTTATGTGTTTTGTGTGCTTGTATTTTACGCATATTTTACGTGTTGCATTGCTCCATAATATATAATTTTCTAACACCAAGATGATTTAGGAATCAGACTATAGTCGGGTTCCTAGGTATTTCAAGGTTGAGAAAATAGTGGTAGGACTACAGAAATATTTCTATTGGTTGAACCTTTGATAAGATGTCAAGTAGTACATCAGATACTACATTTCTTGTGCCACTGCCAAACTGACCATCAAGAAGCAACGCCTCTATACTCTGCTACCTACTCCTAGTCGACCTTGAGAATCCATCTCCATGGATTACATGTCAAGCCTTCCTTCTAGTAACCATGGAAATGACTTTGTTTTTGTGGTCGTTGAAAGATTCTCGAAGATGGCCATTGTGGTGGCCTGTAGGAAGAATATCACAACAAAATCCACTACTAAGAACTTCTTTGAATGAGTGTGGGTAAAATTTGTTATCCCACAATCTATCATCTTAGATTGGGAAAATAGATTCCATAGCACATTTTGGTCTAGCCTCTGGTCAATGGTGGATACCAAGCTCATCAAGTCCACAGCTTTCCATCCCCAAACTAATGGATAGACAAAGGGTGTCAACAAGATGATCATACACATTTTTCACATGTACAACTCAAAGCATTCATGCACATGGGATGAGAGCCTCCCTTATGTAAAACACAACCATAATTGGACCCTCATTATCTCAACTGGCCACAAGCCCTTTCTGGTGGGCTTGGGATTCCATCCACTATGTCCCATTGACATAACCATGCCATTTGGAGCTACTCAAGCCGATTCATCTCATGTCTAGTCTGAAGCCGAGAAGGCAAACAACTTCATTATGTGCATTCAACGCATCCACCAACAAGTTCATGAAATATTGGATAGAGCTAATTCTAACTACAAGTAGTGACATGACCAGCATTGGGTGCCATACAAATTCCAGGTGGGCGACAAAGTGTGGCTACATTTGTAGAAGGAATGCCTCACTAGACCCAATCGCAAGCTTTTTCTACTCTGATATGGTCCATACACCATCACCAAGGCTATAGGGGACAATGCCTTCGAGCTCAGTATTCCAACATTCATTGGTCTACTGTGGACTACCTTTGGCCCTACTTTCCACCTCTACTAGACACATCCAACATGGCAGAACAACTCACACCAACATAGTTAAACCAAGACTGCATGGAAAAAACCAAAATTCACCGGATCATGGACACACATATCAAGAACACCCACCAGCATAGGATCCAGCTATATCGAGTTGTCAAAATAGGCCAACTCCTTCACCTGGGCAAGTGGCTCAGTAAGGAGCAAGTTGAGTAGAAGTTTACTCATCTTATAGAGGAACTCAATGAAATGGGAAGCATTGATTCCTAAGGGGGGAGGAATGATCAAGGTGGATATTGGGTCCACCCACCTATTCCACTTGGACCCCCACAATTGTTTCTTTCAGTTTTTTAGTTGCCTTAATTGTAGCACAATTTACTATTTTTGGCAGTTTTTTTGGTCCTAAACATCCAGAGCCGTTTTGAGGCCCTAGACGACAGTTTTTGGGAAAAGGAGTTCCAATAAAATATGAGTCGAAGACTTGATATTCATTTTCAATAATGTATTCCTTAGATAGATCTTTCTAATTAGGTATCATGTGCGTCATACAAAGATCGTATGCAAAAGTTACGACTGTGGGAAATTAATGTACCAATTTACCCCAACAAGGCCCATAGTTTGGTGTTTCATCTTCTAGGTTTATTTTTTTGGATGTTTGGGATTTTTAATTGGTTCTCAATAATAAATAGGCCTTTGAGCCTCATTGTAAAATAGTTCTGAGGCCTGTAGCTACCACATCTCTCCTTAGTGATAAGTTACCAGTGCCCTAGCTATTTTATTTCCATTTTGTCTGTAAGCATATTTCAATTATGTGATTTTAATGAAATGAATTCTTATTTCTACCGCATCCTTGTGTTTATGTGTATTTATTTATTTTATTGCATTCCTAGATAAGTCAGGATCAAGTGGGTCACCCCTAAGTCGGCCTATGGCTCCACTAGGGAAAAAGGATCCCTAAATAAATTTATGGCCCATAGTTAGTATCAAACATGGTCCATGCCAAGGTTCCAATCCCTAGTAACACTCCAACCTACAATCCCCCATTCCCCATTACCCTGCATGACCTAAAGTACTGTACCCCTTTCTCTACCTCTACAATCCCTTGGGCTACACCACTACCATTTCATGGCTGCAACATAGGCTAGCTAGGAAGTGTTAGAGCCATATGGCTCTAGGATATATAATTGCTCTAAAGAGTCTCTAGGTACACTCTAATCCCCACATAAGGATTTATATCCCTACACATCACCCTCCAGGAAATGCAATACTTAGTACTGTATGAATGGTGGAATGGAAAGATATAATAACAATGAAGATCTCACCTTTATGTGCATGTTCCAAAAATGACAAGTGACACTCAAGGAGGACACTTTAAGAAATATCGATAAAAAAAATGTGCAATTTTGACTTTATGGTAATTTTGATAATGGTTTACACCCCTTATAACTTAAGCCTCACCACATAACTATTTTTTAACATTGTCGGTTGCTATTTTGTATTCCAAAAAGAGAAGGAAAAGTTCATTTTTTTACATGCTAGAGTTCTTGAGAAGCAACACTGAAGGTGGCTACAACAAAATTTTGCACCTTCTTTGCTTCTGCTTTTCAGGAAGTACTGAAATATAGATAATGCATAAATTCGAAAAAATTGAGAAAGAAGAAATATAAACTTAAAAGACATGCTTAAGGAGAGAGGAGAAGATCAGTTAATACTGATATGGCGCCCAGTTGAGGCATCCGTGTTGTCCTCATTTCCAGCATTTCTCCCATTGTTAGAACTGGAGCTAGGAGCTATGCGTTTCACAAGTATGTATTTGAGGATTTGAACTGATTCTTCAGCGTGAGAGCACCGGTTGGAGAGATCATTGTACTGGTTTTGAAGAGAAGTAACCCTATGGAGAAATACATTCACATCTGCTTGGTGCTTTTCATCAAGGTTATTCACATCTGTTTGCAACTTTTGATCAAGAATTTTTGGATGGGCACGAAACTGCTCCAATTCTGCCTGCAGGTCCACACAATGTAGGCAGTCCTCGCTACGAGACATGCTATAGTAAGGAGGGATGGAAAAGTAAATATAACAAGAAGATAGCAATGGAAAAACAAGGAGTGCAGAGAAGGAGTGTGCAGGGTCCGCAAAGAGCGCAGATCAGGAGTAGGTAGGGGCGGAGCGCAGGGTCCGCAAGGGGGAGAGAGGGAACGTGGAGCAGGAGGCCAACACAAAGAGGGGAGAGAGAATCTGATGGTGCAACAAAGAATAGAAGAAAGAGAATGCATGAAGACACCTAGGGCGGAGGGATAAATAAGACAGTGCAAGAAGAGGGAGACCTCATGGAGGGAGACCTGAGGGGAAAAGATCATGGGGAAGGGATGGGAGGGGGTATGAAAATTTCTGCAGAGTTCAGAGATTTCAGAGAGACAGATCCAAAAAAATCTGAAGAACGCCTGCAACCAGATCATGGCAGAGACATAATGTATGTGGCATCATTACACAAGATTTTCTCAGAGTCTCGGGTGCAAGCCTTATTTGCAAGGGCGTTTGCCTCCTTGTTATTCCTTCGGAGGATGTGATAAAAGGTGATTCCTTCCACATCTTTTGAGATGCTACGACAC
The DNA here is from genome assembly GCA_034641835.2 of Pinus albicaulis. Lineage (NCBI taxonomy): Eukaryota > Viridiplantae > Streptophyta > Pinopsida > Pinales > Pinaceae > Pinus > Pinus albicaulis. Next base: position 61,981 of record JAXQQM020074466.1, on the reverse strand, counting down.
CTATTGACTATTCGATGGAGATCGATGTTGCTTATCGGGTGATCATGGTTCATCATATTGATGATGATGGAAGAATCACCAAAAACCATCGCGTTTGATATGTTAAGCTTTTTTAGCTAATATAAGCCTTGGAGGAGGGCGTAGGCCTCTGCTCTGTTGTTGGAGAGGGAGACCAAACCCCATTCAAATGTGATTAGACTTCTACCATTTTCATTTCTGATGATGCCACCAACACCTATGATGCCCATATTTGATTTTGAAGCACCGTCAAAAAAGAGAGTGGGCCTTGCACAACTGCCCGTCCATTCAGTGAGATCCTTGTCAGTGAGTCGAATCTTCCAGCTTGTGGCTTTTCGAAGAGGCTGAGTTGATGGGGGCTTCTGAATTCCAGTGTTGTCCAGTAGATTTCCCAGAAAGCTTCTTTCTTCCACTCGAAGTTCGTTGATGTCAATTTTTTTGTTGCTTTTGGAGGTTATTGTTTCAAGAGTGAGGCTCCAGGCTTTGGTGCAAACCTTTCTATAAGAGGGCTCTTTGTCATTCCTGTTTCTAGTGAGCCAGATGTTCCAAAAGAGCACATAAGGAAAGGTGTCCCAGACCCTTCTCACCAGATTGCTCTTCATTTTCCCCCATGGATAATTTTTCCTCCACGATTGAATTAATTCCACAATGCTGTTGTGTTGATCCCATTGAGGCTGATAAGAAGGGTTTAGGCCAATCCAATAGCGAGCAGAAAATGGGCACCAGATGAAGAGATGAGGTGATGTCTCTTCGACCTCTTGACAGTTGGAGCACCTGGATGGTCCAAGCACACCCCTTTTTTTGAGATTTTCAGAAGTTAGAATTTTCCCTTTTAGGAGCGTCCATATGAAGATCTTAATCTTGGGAATAGCTTATGATTTCCACACTGTTTTCCAATTAGGCCAAGTAGGAGAAGGGTAGTAGTCACTGCAAATTTTTTTATACGCAGCTTTAATGGAATATGCTACGCCAGAGGGGTCCCAACAAAAACTATCCATACTGTATTTTTTCAAAGGGGTAGCACCATGGAGAAGAGTTTGAAGGTTAAATAGGTCAGCTTCCAACTGAGTAGGGACATTGGGAAAAATCCAACCAACACAGTTTTGGGTTTGGTCATCCCATTTGGAGAATTGGATTAAGAGATTTAGGCCCAGATTACTGAAATGAGAGAGGATAGGATGACTTCCAGGTCTGTCCAAGAGAGGAATTTTTCCCATAATTTTCCCAATGTTTATGCTGTTACCCCCATAGGGGATTTTAGAGAGGTTCTGAGCTAAGAAAGGAGCGACTTTTTTGCAGAGTGCCCAAATTTTAGAACAAGGCCTGTTAGGGATGTCATGGTGAAGAAGATGTTTCCAGGGAGAGTTGAGATACTTGGACTCCAGGACTCTCTTCCCACATGCTTGTTGACCACTAATTAACCTCCATACAATCTTTCCACCAAAAGCATTTTTCAGGAGCTTGGGAGAGCGAATTCCAATCCCTCCTTGTTCATAGTCTTGAGTAACCTATCTCCACTTGACAAGATTATATTTTTTCTTCTTGTTTTTGCCACCCTGCCAAAGAAAGTGCCCTAGGATGGCTTCAAATTTGTGATGGATGCTAGTAGGGGCTTGAAGGAGAGTAAAATGATACAAGGGTGTTGGGAAAAATACTGCGAGGGGGGGGGGTGAATCAGTATTTAGGACTTTATCAAACTTTTTACTTTTTCACTCTCTAAAACCCATACGCTACTTTGTTGAAGCCAACTAGCGTATACACGCTGATCTCCTTCATTAAACTCACGTATACGCAGAGATCTTATTATGCAATTAAATATTTACTTAGATCTATGCAACATTCATTCTTCTGATGTTTAGTTAACAGTAAACATGTGCAGTAACAATAGAATAAACCATTACACATGAACACTAGGATTTTAGGTGGAAACCCAAGTCGGGAGAAAACCACCGCTGCCGTTTCTCAGCCTTCAATATTTTATTATAGAGAAAACATCTTACAACATATGTGCTGGCGCAGCCTCCTACCAGCACGCAGGCACCCACTTGCGCTCGTTTACCAACCTCTCCGGAAGGGGAGCTCCAACCCCCGACTCGTTTACCAGCCCTCTCCGGAAGGGAGCTACGACCCCTTGCTCTCGTTTACCACCACCCGGAAGGGAGCTACAACCCCTCGACCGAAGGCTACAACCCTCGCGCACCTCTTACTTCGACCATGTTTCATCAATTTTCAATCGGGATATCGGACCCACTCCACACATTTAAGCCTAATCATACAACCAAACTCGATACAGATAACTCGTGAATCGTAGAATACGTATATAAAGTAACACAACAACAGACGACATTTCCCATACCCCATGCTTCAGCAAACCCTAGTTTGCATACGCACTTTCCTTTCACTGATCTCGCGTATATACGCGCCTTCTACCATACAAACCCGCGTATACTTCTGTACATATTATAGAGCTAATTTCACTGCGCATATGCTCTTTCTCTTCCGCGAAGCTGCGTATATACGCGCTTCTTCTGCGGCAAACTAGCGTATGGTTCTTCAGACATTTAGGTCATTGCAATTCTTCAGAACAGACACATCACGCAGATTTTACCCTTTATGTCAGACAGATGTTCGCCTCATCTCAGATCTAATCATTCCATAAACAGATGTAGCAAATACAAATACATTTTAGATCTAGATTCCCTTATTCATCATTTTCTTCATAGGTGCTTCATGCATTCAGATCTATCATTCAACTGTAACCCTTTCCATTCAGATATACTTCAGAGAGAAGCATTCATTCAAGCTCAGACATCTTGCTCCCACACAAATACTTTGCACAATGAATTTCTTCTCCTTATATAGGTTTACCCTTTTTCAATACCATGAGCCAAAACCACATCACTTCCGATGGTATTCCTGGACAGGGTCATTTAGACGAATCATTACCCAATACAATGGGTCAATACCATGGTGGTTACCCCTGGTTTTGCACTTTATGAGCGCTTTTGCCCATACGCGACTTGGCACGTTATTTCCCGCGTGCATACGCGACTTCTTTTAGACAAATCCGCGTTTGCCTTGAGACATACTCTTTTCATCATAGATCTAGCACATATTGAATTCCTTTCTTCATTACCTTCTATACTCACTGTAGATACGTCATTTGACAAGTTCATCAAGACATATTCTATCAAGCACAACTTCATCAAGTAGGTTGCCATTCAAGGACAACACTCTATCAAGTGGGTTGTTCATCAAGGGCAACACTCAGCATCATATTGCCAACAGACATCATATCACATCAGATTTACATCATTTACCAAGTCCATCAGGTCACGAATAACTTCATCAGGTGGATTGCCATCAAGGACAACACATGCCAACAATCTCATGTCTTCATCTTCATTCAGTGGGTTTCCATCAAGGACAACACTCTGCATCATATTGCCAACAAAGGGTAGAGACAAGAGGGCATATTTGAGGAGGACAATGTGTCCTGCAAAATTTAGCCAGGAGGAGCCCCATTGTTGCAATTTCCTCTTCATTTTTCCCATGTAATGTTCCAAACTTTAGAATTTAAAGGGCCAACACTGAATGCCATGCCCAAATAAGTGAAGTGATCCCAATTCAGCTTGTAGGGGACTCCAAATATATGAGAAATACTGTGATTGGTTCGGCTAGTAGCATTCCAACCATAAATGCAGCTTTTTTGATAATTGATCAAGCCTCAAGAGTAAAGCATGAATTTATCCATAATAGTTTTAAACCGGTGAGAAATGATGCTAGATGTGCCTCCCGTCAAAAGAGTATCATCAGCAAATTGTGAATGGTTCATGGTTTTTGACACCATTGCCAAATTTGATGCCCGTGATAAGGCCTACTCATCTCATATGATCTAAGGCCCTACTAAAGGATTCCGCCATAAGAATGAAGAGTTAGGGAAAGAGAGAACACCCCTTTCTAAGGCCACGGGATGACTGAAAGGAGAGTGTTGGTCTGCCATTGACAAGGGGAGATATCCAAGGGTTTGAAATACAAGAGTTAATGAATGCAAGGAAGCTTGAGTCAAAGCCCATTTTCTTAAGGAAATAAGTGAGGAAAGAGTGTTTGACCCTGTCAAAGGCATTAGCTAGGTCAAGCTTGAGGATAAAGCCTTTTTCTTTGCGAGTGATACTTGAGTGGATAGCTTCCTGAACAAGGAGGATTGAATTAGAGATTTGTCTTCGGGAGATGAAGCCTCCTTGATTTTCTGAGATGAGGTTGTGGAGGTAGGGCTTGAGGCACATGCCAAGGATTTTAGTGATGAGTTTGTAGGAGGAGTTGCAAAGGGAGATTGGTCTAAATATAGAGAAGGAGGAAGGACAATTTTCTTTAGGGATAAGGGCAAAGAAAGTAGAGTTGGTATAGCCCCCAAAATTCTTCTTCCTTTTGACCCATTGTATCATTTTGACCAAATCCTTTTTTATTAGATCCCAATGACTCCTGTAGAAGTTGATAGAGAAACTGTCTAGTCTAGGAGCTTTGTCCATTTGCAAGGACCAAATTTCTCTCTGGATTTCTTCCTTAGCTATCTCTTTGTTGAATGCGCTATTAATCTCCTCTCTAATCATAGTTGGAAGATATTGTAAGAGATCAGAGTAATCTTCAGACACTTTTGTTTCTGTTAGAATATATTTGTAATGCATGGTGGCAGAAACTTTTATTAACTCTTGATCTATTTGAATGTTACCTTCAGCATTAATAATGGAGGAGATATTATTTATGGTTTTGCAGACAGTGGCTTGTTTGTGGAAAAAATAGGTGTTCTTGTCACCTACTTGAAGCCACAGATTTCTGGATTTAATTCTCCATTTCTCCTCTTCCATCCTATTGACTCTAAACAATTTCTAGTAGAGATTTTTTTCATGATTGGAGCATTCTTGATTGAGTCCATGAAGGTCAATGCTGCTATGGACAACATCCAGCTTGGTTTTAATTTCAAACTTGGTCTTTTCTAGTTCATTATAATGCTGCTTGGCCCATTCCTTCAAGGCCATTTTGATTTTCTTTAATTTGGTTTCCCAGATTTAGGAAGGGGATCCCTCAATATGCTGCATCCAATTTTTTCGTATCAACTGCCTTTCTTCCGAAATATCGCTCCATTGAGGGTTGTATTTAAAGGGAATAGGGCCGAGAGAATGATGATCACCAAAAGAAAGGGTAATTGGGTAGTGGTCGAAGGCCGAAATGGAGAGAACATTGGAGGAGGCGATGGAGTAATAAGAAATGATAGGGATAGCCACAAGAAATCTATCGAGCCGCTCCATGATATTTCCTCTACCAATCCTTCAATTGCTCCAAGTATATCTGCAATTTTTTGGAGCGATATCAACTAGTGTGTGATCTTGCGTTATGATTTCTATCTGATCTCAGAAGGGATCTAGATTAAAATAGCTTCCCATTTTTTCATTTTCATGGAGGATTAAGTTGAGGTCACCTCCAATGACAATTTTGTTTTTTTCTTCATTACCTATGTCTGCTTTAGGAGTATTCTAGCAGAGCTCTTTGTCCCTATAATGATGGGGCCATATACATTGTAGATGAAGACTTCTTTGTGATCTTTAGTGCTCCGAAGCACCACTTAGATCCAGTTCTGAGTTGTTGTGTTTTTTTCTTTCCAAGTGCTATAGTTCCAGAGGGTGGCCATCCCACCTGAGGCTCCTCTTGATTCAATTTGGGTGCCTTCATGATGCTTTATTTTGTCTATTATTGATTTCATCTCGACGTCTCCCTACTTAGTTTCTTGCAGGAGAATAATTTCCAGATTTTCTTGATTTATTAGATCTCTCAGGGCTAATATTTTGGAGGGGTACCCTAAACCCCTACAGTTCCATGAAAGGACTTTCATCATTACAGAAAAAAAGAGTGGGAAGCTACCTTTCCTCCTTGATCCTTTTGCCCAGAGTCTTTACTATTTTTCCCCAAGATGTAAGTTTCAATGGGGTTCTAAGTTCCAAGTGCTATGTCCTTTTTTAGCGTTTTCATCTCGATGCTTCTTTGAATATTTCCTTCCGGGGCCATATTTTTTTGAGTTTTCTAGATTTGCACCATGTTCCTTCATAGAGTTTCTTGTGATTCAAACTGAGGAGGGGTTGGAAGAAGAGGCGGGTGGATCAGTATTTATTGGGAAGGGCGGGGAGAAGCTATCTAGGAGGGGATAGATAAAATGGGAGGGTCCTCATCGGAGGGGGTGAGGGAGGAAAAGGGATTGTAGGAGTCTAGTGAGGCATTGGAGGGACAAGTAGGGGAAGCAACAGGTTGGTGTGAGGGCTGTGGGATCTATAGAGAGGAGGAGGAAGGGGCATCATATTTGGGAGGGGGAACAGAGGGGGTGATGTTGTTGGGGTTAGAGGAGGTCTTCTTTTTCTTAACGGTTTCCCATTGTGAGCCAGTCTCCAGATTTTCAATATCAACAATTTTAGATCAATGATTTGCAAAGTGGCCATATTCGTGACATACCTTGCAAAAAAATGGAATTTGTTCATAGTCGAGCTGCTGGATGTGTCTCCATTCATCGACTTTTAACTTGATCACCTCGGGGATACCTTTACCTAAATCCACCTCAACACAGATCCTAGCGCAGGCTTGCATGTTATCTTTTGGCTCGCTCCGATCTATAAATTTTCCAACATCATTTCCAATAGCTCGAACAGAATCATCTCCCCAACAGTGCAAGGGAAGATGAGGAAGGCGCACCCAAACAGGGACAACGTTTGGTACATGAAGTTCTGGGTCAAAATCCAGCGTCCATTTGTTGAGATATAGGCCTCTAGTGTCCATAAAATACGGTCCATTCCTGAAGATCAGGTCCTTATCTTCTTTCATTTCAAAATGAAAATTAAAATAGCCTTTGCCACAGAATCGAATGGAGATTTTGCTGTTGATTTTGACTGACCAGTTGTGCTCAACCCATTTTTGAATAGTCTTCAGAGAGGTCCAAAGTCCAGTAAATTTTCCAATGAGGCCCTTCTCGGCAAGAGAAAGGGAAACCATGCGTGGAATAGATGGAGGAAGGGAAACCTCCTGGATTCCATCGAGCTTCTTCACAGATTTCTGACCTAGGGCATGGAGGAGCAAGGGAGTTGATCAAGGCAGAGAAGACATGTGCCTGATCCACAGTAGAGGCCACCTCCAGGGAGGACTCCAGAGGGGCCATGCATGAACTAGTAGCAGGAGGAGGCAGCTAGGGCACTGCAGCAGCAACAGCGAGGCGCGGTCTCGGCTAGCAACGCGGCTAGCAGCAACAGCAAAAAAATTAAGATCACTTTATTAATAATAACACTATAACCCCCTCACCACATAACACTTAGGCCCCTTTCTAACTCATGAATTCCTAACCTTTCATCTCTCTTATGTGACTTGTTCTATAGTAATGATTTATTTTATTATTGTGAACGTGATTACATATTTACATATATAGGATCACTCACATTTAGCACATAGTCTCTCCAACATAAAATCACATAGGAACCCTTTCCTCAAAACATATATATATAGGAATGGTATATTTAACATATATGTACATGCCATACATAGGCCCCACAATATTTCTCATCTCCAAATCCTAAACATTATATGTATAATACACATAGGGGTCATCCTAGGGGTGTTAAATTCCCCTTCTTATTTATTCATTTTCCTTAATGAATTATATACATGTATACAAAAATATGAGGGTAATCCTTCCTCATGGGATCTTCGTGAGCCCATGTGTCATCCGCAGGATAAAAATGTGTCCACTACACCTTTACCAAAGAGATGGCTCAATTCTAGACTACCTTGATCTTCCTATCCAAAATTACCATTGATTGAACTTATATGTCTCCCTTGGTCTCAACCTGAATCATATATCAATCAATTACATGATCAGCATTAGGAACACACCCTTTTTTTGTGTATGTATCCCAGAGGAACCTAATAAATAACCTGACACATAACTACTAGTAAACCACTGTGGATCCTGGAACTTTCAGTTTTAACAGATTTCACATTACTTTGATCACCAATTAAGCTGCCCCCCTAGGACATTAGGAATTTTTTTTTTAAGTAAATTAATATGAAGCACATTATGAACATGCACAGATTGTGGCAATGCAACCATATATTCAATTGGTTCAATCCTCTCTAGGATCACAAATCGACTACAAAATCTAGTTTCTAACATTGAGAAGCTACTATATTTTATCAGACTCTTCCTGGAGTTCACTTTCAGAATGACATGATCACAACTCTGAATTCCATATTTTTGTTGGTCTTGTTTTCATTGTTTTTTTCTATATTGGGAATCCTTCAAGTTTTACCTGATATTCACTACTTCCTCTTCCATTTCCCTAAGAAAATTTGGCCCAACAATGGCCCCACTTGGTTATCCCAACTCATAGATGTGCTGCACTTCCTGTCATACAAGAGACTCAAACGATATCATATTCAAAGATGCTTGATACTTGTTGTTATGCACAAAATCCACCAATTACAAATAGTGTTCCCATTTTGATGGTTTTCCCATCACATACATCCTCAATATATTGTTTATCACTTGATTGATCATTTTTATTTTTCCAATTAACTGTAGATAAAATTTTGTACTATAGTTGAGATTGGCTTTAAATCCCTTGAATTAATCTTTCCAAACATTTGATGTAAACTTGCAATCCCTACCTAAAATATTTTCTTTAAGCTCTCCATGAAGCTGAGGAATTTCCCTCATATATATTTCAATAATATTTGTTGTCTTGTGTGTTGAATTCACTTGAAAATATGTTCAACTACAATGATATTATCCACCATTACCATGATACAATTATGCTACCTCATAGTCTTGGTAAATTTTTTAATAAAATCAATAGAAACAATTTCCCACTTCCACTATGGAATGGGTATTGGTTGTGACAATGCAACTAGATTCCTATTCTCAAGCTACACATTTTGGCATTCCAAACATATGGCTATGTAATCAACAACTTCTTTCATCATATGTCACCAAAAATATTCACTTTTTACAATTAAAAGTGTTTTTTAGTACCGTGGGTATTTAACATAAGATACATTGTGCATCTTACTCAACACTATATTTTTTAGGCATATAGATTTGGCACATAAATTATGCCCTTGTATATGAATATCCCATCCTATTTTAGCTAATAATCCTTGTATTTTGCCATAAATCACTTCATTGTATCTCTTCTTTTATTTTCACGTATCGCTAATTTGAAATTTCAGCCTCTAAAATTTAGATTTTTAAATTAGATTTGAATACATTTATGGTTGTAACATGCATTATATTCACCCTTTTACTGAGTGCATCAACTACCTTATTTTCCTTACCTTTTATGAGCTTGATTTCAAAGTCATATTCATCTACAAATCCCAAACATCAAATTTATTTTCCATCTTCAATGTCACTTAAGTGTTTTATTCTTGTCAAGTCACTAAAGTAGTCATGTTATCAAACTTTTCCATATTGTGATTCCAAGTCTCTTGTAAATAAAGTCCAAGTATAATGATAAGAATGAGGCTTCCTTTTAAACACCACCATTGATATTATTTTCCCTAAAAGTACAAAGTTTTTAAGGAAATTCTTTGCTTATGATCCATAACATTATCAATTCAAATTATTTCTCTATTTGGTTCATCGATGTAATGGAATTTATTGCATCAAATTTCCTTAATTCAACCTGGGGAAAGTCGATATATTAGGAACTCATCCATGATAAATTCCAATATTATAGTTAAATATTCATGGCATATGCTTATAAATGGAAGGTAGTTCAACATGAATACTACTTTTATTTTCATGAGTTGTTTTGGTCACATTATTACTCTTATAGAGCCTCTCATCTAGGGTGTATGTATGAATATGGTCAATATATTTTCTTCCATATATTCCATATTTGAATACATATTAATTTATATTTTACTTTGTGAGTTTATCAAATCAATATTTTTATTTGATTTATCACTCAATTCCTTATATTGATTCTTCAAATTGCATAGACACTACTTATATGTGTCTACAATTTTTTTCATGATTGTGAGTTGAACTCTTTGGAGATTTGATTGTTGTAGAATTTTTTGTATAATCCTTTTTTGTATGAGGAAAAACATTTTTCTATAGTTTTTCTATGTCTCAACTTTACCACATGTTAGCCCCCCTATGAAATTATTGACAAGCAAGCTGGGGGCTATGTCATTTTGGAGACCTTCAAGGAATGCATCTCCCCTGAAGACACATCATCCTTGAGGTCTCTCTGTGCTTTGCCTTATACAAGTCCCCTCTGCTAGATCTTTTCCCTAAGACCTGCATTGCCCCTCATACTCTTGAAAAACACCACTTTTTTACCTCCTTTCCCCTTTGACAAAGTTCCTCTTTTCCCCTTCTTATTTTCCCTATTAAACCCCTAAATCCCCTCTAAAAATCCCTACACCCTTTGTTTTTCCAAATTCCCCCTCCATCTCCCTATCACTACCCATGGTTGGCCTTAAAACACTTTGAAAATGGGCCAAAACTCATAAATTCCATTGAAAATGGGTTAAAAACTCACTTCCAACCATATAATAGGCCTAGCCCCTTCCGCATTAGCCCCGCGCCTTTTCCTCTCCATATAACCCTGCACCGTAACCGATCGCTAACCCCAAAGGCGCTTGTGAAATTTTTTCATCGGGCGCGATTGCAGCCGTTGATCTGCACAGAACGGACGACGATCGCCACCCCCACAGCCTCCATCGATTTCCCCGTTCATCACCCGTCGTCACATCTCCACCGTCAGTTTACTGCCAGATCGACGGTCCAGAGTTTACTCGCCAGTGGACCCCGCTGCGCACTGTTCAAAACCGAGTTGTTTCTATTGCACCGCCTTTGGGCGGCATGCGGTATTTCTAAAATCACAGCGATTCCACTCAGCTCTTGACACGTGGCCCCGACACTATTCCAAAACCGCCGGTTCATCGCGCGTTAACGTTCGGTACGGGACGCCTAGCGATATGCGTAATAGCTGTCTGATCCAGAGTCCTTCATCCGACGGTTGGCGATCGATGAAGCTGCACACTTTTTAACTCCCGATCGCCATACCCCTGGCCCACGGTCTATCGCCCTCCGACGCGTTTCCCATCGTCGATCTTCGCCGGGATCGGACGGTCCAGATTCGTCTGCCCGCCGTTGACCATTCCGCCATCGCTTGGGCCTTCACGTCATCCGTCCACCTGGCTTTCCGTACGCCACGTCACCCCACATGCATTTTCCGTACCTTTCGACCATTCCATTGCATATAATCGTTTATTTTCGTGTTTTTTAATGTTTTTGTCGTTCGGACTCCGTTCTGCAAGACCGCCACCTCCGCCAGAGCAATTTGTCACCATTTTTCGCGATTTCTCCCCCATTTCATCATCTACACGGCCATTTTCATCCTCTACACTGCCTCCATCACCCCTTCCATGGTTTTTCTTGACGGGTTGCGTGCTTTTGCAGGTTTATTAGTTGGTAATGGTCCACCATGATTATACAACATTTAATGCAATGGCAAAGAATTATGTGCACAAGGAATTAATGCATAAGCTAGTTTTTTTGCATTAGCAGAGCCTTCCTCCATTGAAGGACAGAGTTTAAGCTTTGCAAACCCTATCCGGCACCATTAAAGCTCGATTTGCGCCATCAATGGAGTAGCAGTGACCTTGGGGCACGCAAACGCAGATATTTAAGCCTCAAGCTCGGAATTAAAGCATTATGATGAGGATTAAAGGGCTCAATCCAGTTTTTCAGAAGTAAAGCATCAAATTGAAGACCCCGAGGACCTCTCAGAGATTAAATGCATGGGAATCCATACCACCAGGGTTTTTTCCATAGCAGAAGTATGTTTTTCTTCATCAGAGGACAAAACGCCCATGCGGTTTTGATTATGCATCGTGTCCCTAAAGTTTCCTACCCTGACAACAGTCCTACAGGATCAGAAGCATTTGTTGCACAAGTAGGGAAGATTTCGCTGTTCCTTATTTTATTTCTATTATTTCACCACATGTACCACATAGTACTACAGCCAGGACATCTTAGCCATACCAGAGATAAATGGAGAAATTTAAACAGCATGGGTTTCTACCCTCTTTTCTTTGCTGAGCTTAAATGATGTATTTAATTGTTCACCTACCTCCTCCATTCATCTTCTGCTATAAAAATCATGAGGAGAAACATTGTAAAGGTTGTTGTTGGTTGTTGATTGGATATCAATAGACCGCAAGCTTTTTCCTCTTGAGACAAGTTCTCTGTGTAATATTGTAAGATAGGCTAAGATTTGATGTATTCAGATTGAATGTTCAAGCTGTGGGAAATGATGTACCTGATTGGTGTTGTTTTTAATATGACAAGAACATTTATTTGGATACTGATCTAAAGCAACTGGTGATGTTTTCCTACCTTTGTTTTTTATTTCATTTCATTCCATTTCTACTAGCTCGCATCAGAAGTTTGGCATAAGATTTACCCTTGATAGGTACCTTATGTTGCTGCTCTCCCAGCCTTTTATGTTTTCTGCTTATCTATGTATCTGAATATTGATTTCAATTGATTTAACCAGTGTAGTGGATGTTTTTCCTACTCTCTGATGTATGAATTAATGAAATCTATGTTTAGATGTTCTTGTTAGGATTTATGGATGAGTTGAGAACACTGGGAGGTATAGAACCCTGTCTCTGCCTCACTAGGATCTTTCCATCTCATTAAACCTTTCTAAGATCCCTTCTGTTAAACTTATCCTTGTTTTTCCTTGGAGTTGCTAAAGCAGACCTAGAGTTAAATGACCTCTGGTTTGATCTATAAGCAGCCCCTTTGTCCCCCTTTGAGAGCTGTCTCTGAGTACGTCCAAGCAGGTCTAGAGTTAAATGACCTCTGACCTAATCTATAGACAAAAATTTGGCTATCTTTCCTTCTTTCCCTCTCACTCATTTTCAGTCCTTAAGTTCCATTCCATCAATCATCTTTTAAGATCCAAATGCTCTAGATAACTAGCCCAACTGAAAGCTTCCACATTGAACACAAGTAAACCCTTTCTTAACTCTGTTGCCCAATGGCCTTGATGTTCCCTGAGTTATCTATCTTTGCCTAGTTTTATCTTCGCTCAACCTTGTCTCATATTGGACCTTCCTTTCCTGATTCCCAACAACCAAACACAAACAATCAAACAAACAACCCCAAGCCCATAACTAGCCTAAAATCATAACTTAGAGCTTCAAAGATATACACTTTGACTGATATAGAGAGATCCCTCTCTGGACCTAGGAGGGCTAGATCCTAAGCTCTGAAAGTGGTTCTATGTTGTCTCATCTTTTGGTCTTGTCAACCTGGCCAAAACATGGGAACCCCAACACCACACTTCTTAATGACCGCAAATAAATTTTTTAATCAAACTTATGTCAATTGTAAGTTGCATATCTTTTAAAAATTTGATTTGGATATTGTCGTGCTAGTTTACCTTCCACCTAAGGTGACTTTGAGATTGGGGTCCCCATAAGTTTGGTTTTTTTTTTTTCCTTTATTAGTTTTTGGTGAATTATCTTCAATTCCATATGTTTAACTAAATTATTCTATAACTCCAATGTTATTGTTATGGGAGGAAAATACTTAGGGCTTACATCTTATGCATTGCTTCTAGGAATCAACTTCCATGAACAACACCTTCAAGCACAATATAAACCCTGTTTAGGTGGTGTTTCACATCAAGTTGTGGACACCAAGGGTAACTCATGGGGCCTTTTTTCAAGGAAAGAAAACTAATGCTTTGGCATATTTCTAAAGTTGTATTCTACTTGTTCTATGTTTTAGAGTTTTTCTGGTATATTTTCATGTTGATTTTTCGCAAAATATGGTAGGCATTTGTTAGAATCACAAGTTTGAGCTTTGTACTCTCCAAAAATCTAAGTGTCCCAAAGCTTTTTCATAAAAGTGTATCCATTTATACATTTAGAAACATATTTTAAATAACAAAAAGTTATGATCTACCAAAAATTATTTAATAGGATTTCGAAAAAAGAAACCTACAAAATATAGAATAATTAGAAAACTACATGTCTATATCTTCTTAAACCCATGAAACTTAAATAATCCTCATATATAACTATAAAATATAATTTTATTAACTAATTTTAAACTTTAATATTAAGTCTAGCGGCCTTAATCATGGTCGAGAACAAAAACAAAGACCATATGTAAGACAAAGAACCATATAGCCCTTGAATGCTATGAATAAAGCATCCAATCAAGGGGCATACCCTCATCCAGTCATGGAAATTTCAATTTCAAGAGTAAAATTCTATTTAAGGCCATGTCGTCTCATTATTAATCACAAGTTTGAATCCACTATTTCTGTTGGTCTTGTTTGCATTGTTTTTTCCTATATTTGGAATCCTTCATGTTTTACTTGATATTCACTACTTCCTCTATCATTTCCCTAAGAAAATTTGGCCCAATAATGGCCCCACTTGTTTATCCCAACTCAGAGGTGTGTTTCACTTCCTATCATACAAGAGGCTCAAATGGGATCATCTTCAAAGATGCTTGATACTCTTTTTTATGTGGAAACTCCACCAACTACAAATAGTGATCCCATTTTGATGGTTTGACCATCACATACATCCTTAATATATTTTTGATCACTTAATTGATCATTTTCATTTGTCCATTTAAATCTATATGAAATATTGTATTATAGTTGAGATCGACATTAAATCCCTTGAATGAATATTTCCAAATTTTTGATGTAAACTTGCAATCCCTACCTAAAATATTTTATTTAAGCACTCCATGAAGCCTATGAATTTCCTTCGTGTATATTTCAACAATATTTGTTGTCTTGCATGTTGACCTCACTGGAAAAAATGTTCAGCTACAGTGATCTTATCCACCATTACCATGATGGAATTATGCTACCTGATAATCTTGGGAAAACTTGCAATAAAATCAATTGAAGCAATTTATCACTTCCACTATGGAAAGGGTATTGGTTGTGACAGTGGAATTAGATTCCTGTGTTAAAAATACACATTTTGGAATTCCAAACATATGTATATGTAATCAACCACTTATGTCGTCATATGATGCCAAAATTATATACTTTTTACAATCAAAAGTGGTTTTTAGTACCCTAGGTATTTAACATAAGATACATTGTGCATCTTACTCAACACTATATTTGTTAGCCCTCCAAATTTCACACATAAATTATGCCCTTGTATATGAATATCCCATCCTCTTTTAGCTAATAATCCCTATACTTTGGCCATAAATTACTTCATTGTATCTCTTCTTTTACTTTTAGGTGTCACTGATCTAAAATTTCAGCCTCTAAAATTCAGATTTTTAAATTAGATTTGAATACATTTATGGTTTTAACATGCATTATAATCACCCTTCTACTGAGTGCATCAACCACCTTATTTTCCTTACCTTTTACGATCTTGATTTCAAAGTCATATTCATCTACAAATTCCAACCATCTAATTTGTTTTCCATCTTCAATGTCACTTAAGTGTTTTATTCTTGTCAAGTGACTAAAGGAGTCATGTTCTCAAACCTTTCCATTGTGTGATTCCAAGTCTCTTGTAAATAAACTTCAAGTATGATGATAAGAATGAGGCTTCCTTTTAAACACCACCGTTGATAGTATTTTTCCTTGAAGTACAAAGTTTCTAAGGAAATCCTTTGCTTATCATCCATAGCATTATCAATTCAAAGTATTCTCTATTTGGTTCACTGATGTAATGGAATTTATTGCAACAAATTTCCTTAATTCAACCTTGGGAAAGTGGATATATTAGGAACTCATCCGTGATAAATTCCAATATTATAGTTAAATATTCATGACATATGCTTTTATAAATGGAAGGTAGTTCAATGTGAATACTACTTTTATTTTCATGAGTTGCTTTGGTCACATTATTACTTTTACAGAGCCTCTTACCTAGAGTATATGTATGAACATGGTCACCATATTTTCTTCCATATATTCCATATTTGAATACATCTTAATTTATATTTTACTTGTGAGTTTATCAAATCAATATTTTTATTTGATTTGTCACTCAATTTGTTATATTGATTATTCAAACTGCATAGACACTTATATGTGTACAGTTTTTTTCATGAATGTGGGTTGAACTCTTTGGAGATTTAATTGTCATAGAAGTTTTTGGATGGGTTTTTTTTGTATGAGGCAAAACATTTTTCTATATTTTTTCTATATCTCAACTTTACCACACTTATTAATGATCCCAAATAAATCTTTTAATCAAACATATGTCAATTGTAAGCTACATATATTTTAAAACTTTGATTTGGAGATTGTCATGCTAGTTTACCTTCCACCTAAGGTGACTTTGAAATTGGGGCCCTCGTGAGTTTTTTTTTTTTTTCTTTATTAGTTTTTGGTGACTTCTCTTCAATGCCATATACTTAACCAAATTCTTTTATAACTCCAATGTTATTGTTAGGGGAGGAAAATACTTAGGGCTTAGGTCCTATGCATTGCTACTAGGACTCAACTGCCATTAACAACACATTCAAGCACAACATAATCCCTATCTAGGTGGTGTTTCACATCAAGTTTTGGACACCAAGGCTAACTCTTAGGGCCTTTTTTCAAGGAAAGAAAACTAATGCTTTGGCATATTTCTAAAGTTGGAGTCTACTTGTTCTATGTTTGAGAGTTTTTCTCGTATATTTTCTAGTTGAATTTGCCCAAAATTCTTGTAGGCATTTGTTAGAATCACATTTTGAGCTTTGTACTCTCCACAAATCTAAATGCCCCAAAGGTTTTTCACGACATTGTATCCATTTATACATTTAAAAACACATTTTACATAATAAAAAGTTAAGATCTATCAAAAATTATTTAATAGAATTTCGACCAAAAGAAACTACAAAATATAGAATAATAAGACAACTACATATCTATATCGATACCTTCTTAAACCCATGAAACTTAAATCATCCTCGTATATAACTATAAAATATAATTTTATTAACTAATTTTAAGCATTAATATTAAGTCTAACAACCTTAATCATGGTCAAAAACAAAAACAAAGACCATAGGTAAGACAAAGAACCATATAGCCCAATCAAGGCGCATGCCCTCATCGAATCATGTACATTTGGATTTCAATAGTAAAAAACTATTTATAAGGATTTTTCAAAGATACGATTAGAGCCATGTCGGCTCGTGGTTATGACAATTAGCATGTGTTTATATAAATTTGACCGTTCAACATCATTATCGCCAAAAGATAAATAGGGGAGGTGGGAGCTTTTACATGATTGAGTCGAGTTAAGAACAGATATAGCAGTTGTTTTCGAGTGTGAAAATGGACGCGTTGCTGGATGTTCAATGGTATGCAAACAATGGAATGCCCTCCTCTCCGGCTCCAAATTTATAACTAACGAATGGGCCATAGCGATTCCTAACCGTAAGCCGTTGCTTATTCTCTGCTCGTTTAACTCAGAACTGCCTTCGATGACATACTCTTTCTTCACACAAACATGGAGAAACTCTTTTTCCTTTAACTTTCTGCAACCAGAGGAAGACGGCAGAAACGAAAGATTTAATGTTAGTTACCACGGATCTGCTGGAGGTCTCTTTCTGGTGGGTGCCTGTGATCGCTTTCATTTCACTACTTATCATGTCTGCAATCCTCTCACTACAACATCTTTACAGCTTCCGCCCATGTCATCAATACAGAAAGTCACTGTCATAGGAATGTGTAAAAATGCTATTTCTATCTCAATTGTAAATTTCAAGAATATTTCGGAATTTAACAATAATAATGAAAGTGAATCTTCAAGCTACACTGTTGTGGCAGTGGGCAGATCGCACAGGGAGAATGTGGAGATTTTGGAAATCTACGATTCCTCTCAAAATTGTTGGAGGATAGTGGGGCAATTTCCCGAGAATGTGAGGCTAATGCCTACGAGAGTGGGAGACGGTGGAAGACTGATCTTCTGCAACGGAATCTGCTACAGTCTATGGGTATATGGGAATTTCATTCAAATTCGTCTTTATGGGCTGAGATTACCAGGATGCCTGCATTGATGTTAAATAGAATTTCTCCTATCGGGCGTTTTGACAGTGTAGGAATGAAGGATTGTGTATGTTTCATAGTATACAAAGACAAGCCTGAAAGAGAGACGGTTGTAGCAATTTACAACTTGAATCAAAATTCATGGGGATGGCTTCCCAACTGTCCCATGAATAGTCCCACAAAGTGTTTGTCCTTTGAAGCGAGGCTTGATATACAAGTCCGATGACGCATTTCAGAAGATTTAGTGACTGGCAGTTCGTTTTACAGAGATTAGTTATTAAGTTGTACATATGTTTGGTATAATTTGACATTGGTTTCGATCATAATAACATCAGTGAAAAGAATGGTTTTCAGAAGATTTAGTGACTGGCTGTTCGTTTTACAGAGATTAGTAAGTTGTACAGATGTTTGGTATAATTTGACATTAGTGAAAAGAATGGCTGTCATAAGGATAGGTTTTTAAGAGACGGGCAAATAAGTTTTCAGACAATGATGAGGAGGATGGTTTATTGTTCATAAGAGTAGTTTATGTATAGATGTAATTTAGATTTTTAAATGTATAAATGTGTA
This sequence comes from Pinus albicaulis, assembly GCA_034641835.2. Classification (NCBI taxonomy): domain Eukaryota; kingdom Viridiplantae; phylum Streptophyta; class Pinopsida; order Pinales; family Pinaceae; genus Pinus; species Pinus albicaulis. The sequence continues at coordinate 43,298 of JAXQQM020074466.1, read as the reverse complement.
TGTGCGAAAGATGGGTTAGAAATTAATTTTTTTGATAATGGTTTAGATTTATAATTTGGTTTCTCAAAATGGGTTAGAAAGTTGTGAATGGTTTATAAGTCATAAAAGCCTAGTTGATTCAATAAGTGTGAGTTGTTTTTTTAATTATTATTACATTATTAACAATTATTTATTTATAGTGTGCAAAGATTTATCATGATTTTAATATGTAAATGTCAAAGATTCACTTTTGTTAGTTTTGTATCTTGTGTATGGTAATAAGCATTAAAATATTAGGTATTCTCTTTGATATAAGAATAGGACCTTAGTAAGCCATTTTTGGTGATTGTAACCTCATAACTATTCATATATCAAGTTTCTGGTCATATGTTACTCTTTAATAAGAATGTGTTGTTTTTCAACCTTGTACAGGTTCCACAAGTCTTAGAATTGTTGTTTAGCTCTTAAGAGACTAATAGTCCTTCTCACATCATTTCCCAAGTTATCAAATAAATTTAATATTATATTTTTGAGCAATTAAATCTTTCTTTCAAGCTAGTGGGAAATGCATAAATTCCTAAGTTACCATAGAGTCTCCACATAGAAAAGTCATTTCCATGTATTTGGCATAGTAGAGGAATTTTTTGGAAATGAGGTTATGGTTTAGGGAAAATTATGACCATGGTGAAGGATGAAGTTTTGTGATTACATAGAAAAAGGTTGATTATGTGAGTGTAGGAGGAAATCAAGCACAGAAAGATATGTATAGAAATTAATGATTTAAGACTTTCTTATTTTTAATGAAATATTTAAAAGAATGTACTATTAAAATATAAACCATTTTTCTAAAAAAACACAACCTTTAGAAACAAAAAAAATATTTTTATATATCATAAACAAACTATAAGAGCACAACAATTATTTTATTACACATGTGTTGGCATTATGTCTTATATGTTATCCTTGATGACAACCTACATGTCAACTACGACCTTGATGTCAACCTAGATATAATATGATGTCAGCCTGGATGTCAAATGTGTTGTCCTTGATGTCAATATGTCGTAGGATGTAACACTTTTGTTATGTCCATCTAATATATGGATGGATGATGACTACAAAGGTTTTTTGAGCCATTTCAAATGATATCAATGCTTGTAGAGGTGTTGCAAAAGATGAAGAATATGCTTAGTGACAAGATGGATTTGAAATAGATTGAAGAATATGAATTTTTAAAAATATATGCTAATTTTCTTCAACAAGTTTTCGTACATACACAATGTTCCTTCAACAAGTCATGTAGACATCCTGAAAATGAAATTCTTGATTTGTGTGCAAGTTAGATTGATCAGGTCAACAATTCCTTGGTTGGTTTCACTTATGGTATTCAAAATTCCTTGGTAATGTCTTTTGGTAATTAGGAGATCAAATTCCTATATAAGGAGGAGATATTAGAAGCCATTTTAATGTGCAATCAATGAAGAGTGAAGTAGTTAATCGGGATGAGAGGGCAATTAAGAATTCTCTAAACCAGATATCAAAAGAAAACATAGACATGTATAACATTTAAAAGAAGAGTGTACTATTTAAGAAAACTCTGCAATAAAATTCTTGTTATAGAATTCAAATTTAGAGCACATAAAAGCTTATGGAATAATTAGAAAAAGAACATGAACAATTGATACAATTGGTACAATAACCCGCAGGCAAGAGATCAGTCATCTACTGAAATATTCGGAAATCCACACTTGACCTGTTAGTCTTCTATATTCTACAATATCACTAGATGTCTATGTATCTTTTACAGTCTGTTGAAAATAATATTCCCTGACTATCATTTATTTTCAGAAATCTCACGGCCTTCATTATTTTCATTTAAACTTATCCATTATCTCTCATTTAACCTTTTCCAAACACTCCCATACTCTGAAATCCCATGTTTGACCTAAATCCCCTCATTGTAGCCTTTCCCCCCTATGCTAAAACCTCATCTCCCTCACTAAAAACCCTTCCCCTTCACTCATTCCCCTTCTTTCATTTCAAACAATGTAAAAAACCATATTTAAATTATTTTTGAAGTAAATTTTAAAACCTATCGTGTCCCACTTTTAATAAACCATGTTTGTTAAAAAACCTCGAAACTTATATTTCGTTTAAAGCCCGACTTACAGTATTATTAAAGTCTATGCTTAAAACATACCTTCCCCCGCTTTAATATTTCCCCGGGCCCCACTTCACATCGCTGCTCGTTATGTTTTAAACCCGCTGATTCATTTAACCATGATGCCACTTATCAAATCAACCCGAAGTCAGCCCATCACCCAACCACCATCCGATCTCCACCCCTTGATCTGATGGCCCACATGCCTTTTCACAAACCCAAATGCCAGAGGTTTAAAACCTTTGGAGGGTTGTGAAATGGGCAGTTTTGTAACCCCTCCCTTCCTCCATGTGTTTCCTCTTCGTTTTATGGCATCCCTCCATCCAAAACCGCGTCACCACTTTTGACCATACAATAAAACCATAAAACCGCCCCCGCGTACAAACGAAAGCACTAACCCCTTTGACATATTTTTAAACCTTGTGTTGTCGCAGTAATTTCATGAACCTTTATGATAGCCCTGCATCATTTTTTATAGACCTAGAAGGGCATTGCTAAAACACGAAATCAAAAAAGCCTCCATTATCTGGACTCATTCCACAGATTTCCTGAATTTTTTCAAATCCATATTGCCTCCCTTCGGAACTTCATTTTTTATTAATATTTCTTTTTAAGTTTTGCAAGTGACATACATATTGGAAGATGCGATAATAAATTTTCATTTCTAAGTCCAAGAATTTTTTAATCAAGGCTCTCTCGATGACGATTTTCATCAAAGGATTAGGAGTGCAAGAATAATCAGAAGCAGCAATGGATCATGATTAATAAGGATAATAAAATTACTCCAAAGACAATGAGGTTTCTTCAAATTACAGGGTAAGGAAAAATGAGGTTTTACAGTGGCTGCGCAGGCAAAGATGAAGACAAATAAGAAACATAGTTAAAGGACAATGATAGGTAAAAGATTCACTTTGACAGTGAAAGGTAAAAGGAATAAAAGATTAGTCAAAGGTTAAAGATGAAAGATAGGATTAAAAGACAGAGTTAAGACAAAGGACAGATAAGAAGGTTGTTAGGTAAACATGACTCGGGGTAGAGTCAATGTGGACTAGGGTAAACAGTGGTGGTTTTGGGGCACATGGTTTTGTGCACCCATGGTTTTGACCCATGGTATTGCATGTGATGGAGCCTATAAAAGGGCTGGAAAGACTTCATTGTAATGTAGGCCTGGAGGTGAGCAGTGAAGCCTGGAGGTGAGCAGTGAAGGCTCACTTCGCTGGATTGGCCAGGGTTTTGGCCAATGTTTAATGAAATTTCATTAGGATGGATTTTTCCCCAGATTTGGGGTTTTCCCGGTTAAACATTGTGTTTATGTTTGTGCTTTGTTGCTGGGTTCTTTCATGGTTATGTGTATTATTTCTCTCTCAGTAAATGTTTATTATTTCTGCCTGGTAAAATTCCTAACAATTGGTATCAGAGCTATGGTCCAGGGTTTGGGCTTCAGATGGACGCCTTTGTGCCCAAGGTTAATCTGGAATCTCTAACGAGATCGTTTTTGATAATAGCTTTGAGATTGAAAGTGTGGACCTGGAATACAAATTATTGGTTGATATTCATGGAGACGGTGGACAATTTGGTGGTCGTGCAAGCCATGGAGATCGCAGTGGCCTTTTAGGGGAAGCGATGTTGGCATTGGCAGCGCTGGAGAAATCGTTGGAGACCGAATGGGCAGGAGGACATTGATTGTGGATCACTGCTTTGTGTATATTTAGAAGAGCATTTCTGCCTGGAGGTCGAGGAAGTCGTGAATGGACCTGAAACACGTGGAGAAGAAACGAGTATACAAAGGACGCAAACAGCGTTGGCTCGAAAATGAAATCTGAGTGTGTGCGGGAGGCAAAATCTGCAGCACACCTGATGTAGTTGAAGAACTCCATGGAGGTGCAGGTCTTGATGGACGCAATTTAAGGCAACCTGTACGTGGTTGGCACTATCAGCACTTGAATTCTAAGTTTGGGTTTTACAGGATGCACAGAATTTCTTCCCTCGGTGCCTGGATTTAGAGGAACGTCAAGCCCGAAAAAAAAGGGCATGCCCATCCCGTGAGGTGAATCATTGGTGGGTAGAAAAATATGCAGAGGTGGAGATGAAGCACCGCTTCGTAAACCATGCCAGGAACGTCTGGGACCGGGCTGTGTCACTGCTGCCCCGCATCGATCAGCTCAGGTATAATGAACTGGACAGAGCCAGGGCCATCTATGAGAGGTATGTGCAATGCCACCCTACTGTCAAGTCTTGGATTCGCTATGCCAAGTTTGAGATGAAGATTGGTGAGGTTGCCAAGGCCCGGCGGAGCTATGAGAGGGCAGTCGAGCAGCTCGGGGAGGATGGGCAGACGGAAGAGCTCTTTGTTGCCTTTGCCGAGTTCGAGGAGCGCTGTAAAGAGATGGAAAGAGCAAGGGGATCTCGGTTGGAGCAGGTGTCAGAGACGAGGCGGGACATGTAGATTCTGATATGCCTGAAAACAACAACCTACAGATCAAGATCAAAAAGGAAAATGTGTCATATAAACAGTGACAGACCCGGTCGAAGGCAGAGCAAAAAAAAATTGTGCGTATGCCCAAAGGTTCGATGATCGGGTTCACGTTGCATGAATGTTTGTAGCGACATGGAGATGCGTTTACAGTGAAACCCAAGAGGATTAAAATCCTGGAATGGCCTGCAAGTCAAGCAGCTCCAGCCGTGGGAGTGCTTGTCGAAGATGCTCTAGATGATTTCCAGAAAAGCGTAGAGAGTGGTACCGTGGTTATGTTGGAGGCATAGATCTGGTCGACGAGGTCATTGGTTGCAGGGGGAATTTGGAACGTTATGGCAAGAGCTATAAAGCACCGTGAACATGTGAAGTACTCCGCAAAGGTGCGTGTATGCAACTGCGCAGAGAAGGATCTGGATCAAAATTGAAGGAGTGGTCGAGGATATGAAATTATATTGTTGCTTTAGAAAGGTCTTGGTCTCCAAATCCATAGAGTTGGAAACTATGGGGATTGGTTACATGCAAAGTGTTTGACAGAATGTGTCAATCAAATGAAAATGAAGATCAAAATGGACCAGCAAAAGCGTAGAGGGCAGATTTATGTACAACTATGATGTCCTCTTTGGAGAGGACATCATGTAGAAAATGAGAGAGGATATTTGCACGTGGATTAATTAATTGATGAACCATGTATCTGAAGAGAATTCCTAGAGGACTGGCGGTTATAGAGGCTGGTGACCCATGTATTCCGGTAGATGGATTCTTTTTATATGGACATTGATTTCATATGTGGAAAGACAGCAACAATGAAACAAAAAAATATTTATTATAATGGAGTTAATTTTATTACATGTAAATGGGCATACTGCTGTAAGACCTTGTATGGCATGCGTACCCCTGGGTAATCACTGGTAAAGTCTGGGTTAGACCTAGGTGATAGGGGGGACGCCAAATTAACAATTACCCTGGGTAAAAATTTGAGGGGGGTGGAGCTAGAGTGAGCGGGGTTGTCTCACTTAGCAGGTTTGGTTGGATTTAGTCAAGAAGCCCCAAGTCAAGTTTAAGGGGGGAATTGTTAGGTAAACATGACTCGGGGTAGAGTCAATGTGGACTAGGGTAAACAGTGGTGGTTTTGGGGCACATGGTTTTGTGCACCCATGGTTTTTACCCATGGTATTGCATGTGATGGAGCCTATAAAAGGGCTGGAAAGACTTCATTGTAATGTAGGCCTGGAGGTGAGCGGTGAAGGCTCACTTGGCCGGATTGGCTAGGGTTTTGGCCAATGGTTAATGAAATTTCATTGGTTGGGTTTTTCTCCGGATTTGGGGTTTTCCCGGATAAACATTGTGTTTATGTTAATGATTTGTTGCTGACCTTTTATGTTTATTTCTCTGGGCAAATTCTTTATTGTTTCTGCTGTGCATAATTTCTAACAAAGGTAGGAGAAGAGATTACAATGAAAAAAAAGGCAGTAGAAGGAAAACATATAAAAGATACAGATGATGAGAGTTTAAAGGTTTAAAGACGAATCAGAGGACAAATCAATGAAGAAGACAGAACCAAATGACAAGGCCACTTAGCATTTAACTCTTCCCAATCACATTGGCCACCTACAGTTTAGTTTTGATTTAATATAAGATACCTCAGTTAATGTTTCAATCAAAGATATTTTAGAAGCTACTCAGAAGTTATCGTAAAAATTAATGTTAAAGGAAAATTAGTCAAAGATATTTTAAATTTAGCTCAACAGTTAATTTGAGAGTTATTATTACAACAAGTCTTTCAGTGATATTTTGGCTTGGGCCTTGCATGGTCTCAAATGTCAAAATTACATTTACTTTCTAATAAGTGTAGTTTGTAACCCTAGATTAGGGAAACCTCCTCAAATTGTAGTTAAATACTGCATGTATTATTCATTATCAGTGTTGGTTGCTAGGTTGGATTTTGATTAGACTCTTAATTGAAAATATTATTGCACTGGAGCATTGTAACTATTTTTGAGTTGGACATCAGTAATACAAGCACGTTCACAAGATCCTTAAACTATGTTAATGGTGATGTTATCCCTTTTATGTAAATGTTTTTCCTTTGTTTCCATGTTTTACATCAATTTCTCTGATAATAGAATAGAAATTTTAGAGTAAGATATGTTGTTTGGGAACCTTAACTCTGTCTATTATTATTATCTTTATGTTTTCCACTGAAAGTATAACAAAATAATTCTTAACTGCTCCTTAGTATTACTAGATTGTTGTCTTGAGGTTTTCTCAGTGAAGTAGAGCTGAATAATTCTTAATTTCTCTTTATTTTTACCAAACTATTATCTTAAAGAATTTCTTCGAAGTTTATTTAAAGAATTCTTAACTACTCTTTAGTATTACTGAATTGTTTTCTTGAGGTTTTCTTATTGAAGTACAGATGAAGAATTTTTAATTTCTCTTTAGTTTTACCAAAATGTTATCTTAAAGGATTTTATGTTGAATTATAGTTAAAGGATTCTTAATTTCCCTTTAGTTTTACTAAATTCTCAACTTTCTGTCATCTCATATTCATCTTACCAGAGAAGATCCTTTTGACATACTAACTATGTCTTAAGGTCTCTTTAGTGTCTTACCCAACATACAAAAGTCAATCATTAGTCACTTAATGACCGATGGCGCCCTTGCCACTATCAACTACACTTTAGAATACATAATTCCTCTTCTTACTCAAACTTAAAACTTGAGCCTTTTTGCATTTTGGTGTGAATTGCATGTTTATATACTTACAATGAATACTATTACTGTAATTTTTTTCTTTTATTTCATCATAATGAATTAAAAAAATTACAAAATAATACTTTATAATTCAAGCTAAGAAAACTCATTAGATGATACTATAAGTCCTAACTAGTTTCCCTCCTCTATTCATGCTAGATAAAAATTAATCAATGAATGATATAACCATGAATTGGTAGGGATTGCAGAGGAGGGAAAGTACATAATTTTACAAGATTATATGAGGAAACATCTACTACTACATTAATAATGGTGGCCACATTGGATGATTGAAGGGGGTATGCTTGAAATTTAATTGGTGCAACCACAATGGATGAAATTATAGGGGTTAAAATAGGGTGTAATAGTAGGTGATATATGGGTTGAGTCATTATGGATGGGATGGAGAAATTTGGTGGGTGCTACTAACAATAGAGACTGACAATTTGTATGATTGATGGAAGTTCCTATTAACAAGAAGAAATGGTATTCCAAGAGCTATGAAATGGTATTACAAAGGATGGAGATGCATTATATCATTGTACAAGTGGATGACAAGTGCAAAATGTGGGTAGTGGAGAAAGATCAAATGAGGGAATTAATGAGGTGAAAAACAATATCCAACATGCATACACATTTATAGTACCTTTAATAGTAAAAAATACAACCTATAGAAACAAAAAAAAATACATTTTTTTATCATAAACAAACTATAAGAGCACAAAAATTATTTTCTTACACATGTGTTGGCATTAAGTCTTAAGAGTGTAATATTTAAGAAAATTCTGCAATAACATTCTTGTTATAACTTTCAAATTTATAGCACATAAAAGTTTATGGAATACTTAGAAAAGGAACATGAACAATTGATACAATTGGTACAATAACATGCAGGCAAGAGTTCAATCATCTACTGAAATATTCAGAAATCCACACTTGACCTGTTAGTCTCTTGTATTCTACAATATCACTAGATGACTGTGTATCTTTTATAGTCTGCTGAAAATAATATTCCCTGACTATCATTTATTTTCAGAAATCTCACTGCCTTCATTATTTTCATTTAAACCTATCCATTAGCTCTCATTTAACCTTTTCCAAACACTCCCATACTCTGAAATCCGATGTTTGAACTAAATCCCCTCATTGTAGCCTTTTCCCCCTGTGCTAAAACCTCATCTCCCTCACTAAAAACCATTCCCATTCACTCATTCCCCTTCTTTCATTTCAAACAATGTAAAAACCCATATTTAAATTATTTTTGAAGTAAATTTTAAAACCTATCGTGTCCCACTTTTAATAAACCATGTTTTTTAAAAAACCCCGAACCCTATATTTCGTTTAAAGCCCGACTTACACTATTATTAAAGTCTACGCTTAAAACATACCTTCCCCTGCTTTAATATTTCCTCGGGCCCCATTTCACATCACTTCCCATTATGTTTTAAACCCGCTGATTCATTTAACCACGATGCCACCTTTCAAATCAACCCGAAGTCAGCCCATCACCCAACTGTCGTCCGATCTCCACCCCTTGATTTGACGGCCCACATGCCTTTTCGCAAACCCAAATGCCCGAGGTTTAAAACCTTTGGAGGGTTCCAAAATGAGCAGTTTCGTAACCTCTCCCTTCCTCCATGTGTTTCCTCTTCATTTTATCACATCCCTCCATCCAAAACCGCATCACCGCTTTGGACCATATAATAAAACCATAAAACTACCCCCCACCTACAAACAAAACCACTGACCCCTTTGACATATTTTTAAACCTGGTGTTGTCATGGTAAATTCGTAAAACTTTATGATAGCCCCCGCATCGTTTTTTATAGACCTGGAAAGCCATTGCTAAAACACGAAATCAAAAAATCCTCCATTATCTGGACTCCTTCCGCACATTTCCCGAATTCTTTCAAATCCATATTGCCTCCTTGCGGAACTTCATTTTTTATTAATATTTCTTTTTAAGTTTTGCAAGTGACATACATATCGAAAGATGTGATAATAAATTTTCATTTCTAAGTCCAAGAATTGTTTAATCAGGGCTCTCTTGATGAGGATTTAGAAGCCTTATTCATCAACGGATTGGGAGTGCAAGAATAATCAGAAGTAGCAATGGATCATGATCAATAAGGATCATACAATTACTCCAAAGACAATGAGGTTTCTTCAAATTACAGGGTAAGGAAAAAGGAGGTTTTACAGTGGCTGCGCAGGCAAAGATGAAGACAAATAAGAAACACAGTTAAAGGAAAGTGACAGGTAAAAGATTCACTTTGACAGTGAAAGGTAAAAGGAATAAAAGATTAGTCAAAGGTTAAAGATGAAAGATAGGATTAAAAGACAGAGTTAAGACAAAGGACATATAAGAAGGTAGAAGAAGAGATTACGGTGAAAACAAAGGCAGTAGAAGGAAAACATATAAAAGATATAGATGATGATAGTTTAAGTTTTAAAGATGAATTTGAGGACAAATCAATGAAGAAGACATAACCAAATGACAAGGCCACTTAGAATTTAACTCTTCCCAATCACATTGGCCACCTACAATCTAGTTTTGATTTAATATAAGCTACCCTAGTTAATGTTTCAGTCAGAGATATTTTAGAAGCTACTCAGAAGTTACTGTAAAAGTTAATGTTAATGGAAAATTAGTCAAAGATATTTTAAAGTTACCTCAATAGTTAATTTGAGAGTTATTTTTACAGCAAATCTGTAAGTGATAATTTGTCTTAGGCCTTGCATGGTCTCAAATTTCAAAATTACATTTACTCTATAATAAGTGTAGTCTATACCCCTAGAATAGTGAAACCTCCTCAAATTGCAGTTAAATACTCCATGTATTGTTCATTATTAGTGTTGGTTGCTAGGTTGGATTTTGATCACACTCTGAGTTGCAATGATTATTTCACTGGAACATTTAACTATTTTTGAGTTGGACATCAGTAATACAAGCACGTTCACAGGATCCTTGAACTATGTTAATATTGATGTTATCCCTTTTATGTAAATGTTTTTCCTTTGTTTCTATGTTGTACATAAATTTCTCTAATAATAGAACATAAATTTTAGATTAAGATATGTTGTTTGGGCACCTTAACTCTGTCTGTTATTATTATCTTTATGTTTTCCTCTAAGAGTATAACTAAAGAATTATTAACTACTCTTTACTATTACTGGATTGTTGTCTTGAGGTTTTCATAGTGAAGTACAACTGAAGACTTCTTAATTTCTCTTTAGTTTTACCAAACTGTTATCTTAAAGGCTTTCTATGAATTTTATTTAAAGAATTCTTAACTGCTCTTTAATTTCATTAAACTGTTATCTTGAATGTTTTTCTCTATCTGAAAGCATAACTAAAGAATTCTTAATTGCTCTTTAGTATTACTGGATTGTTGTCTTTAGGTTTTCTTAGTGAATTACAGCTGAAGAATTCTTAATTTTTTTTTCGTTTTACCAAACTGTTATCTTAAAGGCTTTTATGTTTAAGTATAGTAAAAGGATTGTTAATTGCCCTTTATTTTTAGTAAATTCTCAACATGTTGTCATCTCATATTCATCTTACCAAAGAAGATCCATTTGATATAGTTATCTTTCCCTGTGAAAACCATTGAGAATTTGATGTACAATTTAATGCTTTTATGACTCCATAGCCCAATGGATTAAGCTTCCCAAACTTGTTCTATCCAAACAAACAATCAATCGAAACAAACAACCCCAAACTTCATAAATAGCCTAAAATCAGAAGAATATAATCATAAAGCTAAATCATTTTTCATTATAAACCTAGAGAGAGCCCTCTCTGAGCTGAGGAAGGCTAGTTCTTGGACTCCAAAGTGGTTTGATGGGTTCCCTACTATGTTTTCTTAAAAATCTTGCAAATTATAGGGATCCAACATAATGGCATCCGTACTGGGGAACTTGAGTGTAATATTCCAGATCTGGAATAGAACAACAAGCCTGCTGAAATAACGCACTCCTGGGAGATTGATGCACAGAAATGATTTTACATCCCTTGGATCCCTTATATCAGTAGATCTAGAGTCTATATCCAAAAGGGGAGCAAAAACAAATCAAACTAGGTGTGGTAAACAGATCTCCCACCACCTACTCTAGCTGAAAAACACCCTACAAGAGGGGTTGCAGTTATGCACAACAAACTGCTTTAGAAATAACACAGTCTTGGAAAGTATAATCAGGAGGCCATCAAATATGATTAAATTATGAATTTATAGCAGGAAATCAGAATTAAAATTAATCTCTTTCAATATAAAGTAGAATACACGAGACAATAGAGCAAGAAATATTCAGAAAAGAAGGTTGCAACACATATATAACTGCAGAAATGGCTGAAAAACGTTATTTTAAGGAGTTGCAGTAGCTGAATATTACAACTCAGATCTAGGATAGGTCTGTGGAAAAAACATCAGATCCATTTTAGATCTGGAAACTAGATAGTCTTATTTACAAGATCCCCTTGGGGTTTTGACAAAATCATGGATAACAAAGTGTAGATTTAAATTTTAAGTTGCAGAACTGCAGAATGCTTCAGAAATTTCTGAAGATGACTTTTCATTAAAATATATCAGATCTAAACAGAACATGGATCAGCAAGCTAATCCATGGACCACCAAAGTGAAAGGCAAAGCCCAGTACCAGAGATCTCTCATCAAAACTGGGGTCAATACAACCTGAAGAATCTCATATGAAAATAACGTAGTTCCTCAATGAAAATTGCGTTGTACCTTGAATAAAATATATGGCCAGCTGCCAAGATACAAATCTGAAGCACAAACAGGAGAGTCACTCTTCCAGGAGGTTAAAAGACAAACTCCATGAGAAGAGGATCCCAAAACAAGCTACATCTCTGCAGATCTAGAATCCCACTTGATGTAGCTTGCAAAAGCAGCAAAACCCTCACTGGATCAGTGCTGCAATTGGAAGTATAGCTTGGCCTCAAGCCTGATAGTGGATCAAATCAGCAAATACTCCTCCAAGAGTCCTCAAAGGAAGAGGTGAAATCCCTGCATAGGAACTCCAAGTGCTAAGCAACACAATTCTCTACTAAATAGCAGAGAATAGCATTTGTCTAAGTAGACAAGATACTCAAAAATATAATCAATCAACAACCTTCTCTTGTTGCCTTCCCTTCCCTTTTATAATATGAAATCCTTTGCAAACCATAAACCACCTTGATGAGTTAGCTCCTTTCACATGAGGGGCCTCCTTCTAGAACTATATTGTCCCTTTATGAGATACATTGAATCTAGACAGTGCTATAGATTTGGTCAAGGTTGACCCAGTCTCACAGCTTAAACCCCTTTCACACCTGCAGTGATTTATTTACATGGCCTTGACTTATCTTTGTCCCCATGGGCATTGATTTATTCAATATTTTAAGTATGAGGGGTTTCCGCAGTGCATTAACCCCTTTCACACCTGCAGTGATTTATTTACATGGCCTTGATTTATCTCTGTCCCCATGGGCATTGATTTATTTAGTCTTTTAAGTATGAGGGATTTCCGCAGTGCCTTATATTAGATATCAATTTTTGAATTCAACTGCGTTAATTTAGTCATTCATTATGACCATTTCCATGAGAGGTAGTCGTAACTGACTAACTTCTTATGATTTTTTGAATAGTCCACTTAGCACTCATTGCATCGGGTGATGCTCACAGGGGTGAAGAAGTGGGATTGAAACTAGTGAAATGAATCACATAGCGGCAATCATCACTTCCCGGGCAGTCACCCATCCTAGAACTCCTTTGGTTCAAGTGCGCTTAATTGTGGAGTTTTCCGGCAATCAAGCCCACTTAGCTTGCTACCCCATTTGCAAAACCTTAGCAACTATTGTGCCTCATGAACCATTCAAGAAGAGATCCCTTTACTCTTAGTATTTTAAGTATGAGGGGTTTCCGCAATGCATTATATTAGATATCATTTTTGGGATTCAACTGCGTTAATTTAGTCATTCATCTATGACCATTTCCATGAGAGGTAGTCGTAACTGACTAATTTCTCATGATTTTTTGAATAGTCCACTTAGCACTCATTGCATCGGGTGATGCTCAGAAGGGTGAAGAAGTGGGATTGAAAAATAGTGAAATGAATCACATAGCGTTAATCATCACTTTCGTAGCTTACACCTGGTAACCAGGACTTCTCGGGATGTCACCCATCCCAGAACTGCTCTGGCTCAAATGTGCTTAACTATGGATTTTTCTCAAAATCAAGCCCATGTAGCTTGCTACCCCATTTGAAAAACCTTAGAAACTATTTTACCTCATGAACCATTCAAGAAGAGATCCCTTTACTCTTATTATTTTAAGTATGAGGGGTTTCCGTAGTGCATTATATTAGATATCAATTTGGGATTCAATTGTGTTAATTTAGTCATTCATCTATGACTATTTCCATGAGAGGTAGTCGTAACTGATTAATTTCTCATGATTTTTTGAATAGTCCACTTAGCACTCATTGCATTGGGTGATGCTCATAGGGGTGAAGAAGTGGCATTAAAACTAGTGAAATGAATCACATAGCGTTAATCATCACTTTCGGGGCTTGCACCGGGTAACCAGGACTTCTTGGGTGGTCACCCATCCCAGAACCCCTCTGGCTTGAGCGCGCTTAACTGTATATTTTTCCCACAATCAAGCCCACTTAGCTTGCTACCCCATTTCCAAAACCTTAGCAACTATTGTGCCTCATGAAACATTCAAGAAGAGATCCCTTTACTCTTAGTATTTTAAGTATGAGGGTTTTTGGGGTTCAACTGTGTAAATTTAGTCATTCATCTATGACCATTTCCATGAGAGGTAGTCGTAACTGACTAATTTCTCATGATTTTTTGAATAGTCCACTTAGCACTCATTGCATCGGGTGATGCTCACATGGGTGAAGAACTGGGATTGAAACTAGTGAAATGAATCACATAGCGTCAATCATCACTTCCGAGGCTTTCACCCGGTAACTAGGACTTCCCGGGAGGTCACCCATCCCAGAACTCCTTTGGCTCAAGCACGCTTAACTGTGGATTTTTCCAACAATCAAGCCCACTTAGCTTGCTACCCCATTTGCAAAACCTTAGAAACTATTGTGTCTCATGAACCATTCAAGAAGAGATCCCTTTACTCTTAGTATTTTAAGTATGAGGGGTTTTGGCAGTGCATTATATTAGATATCATTTTTGGGATTCAACTGCGTTAATTTAGTCATTCATCTATAACCATTTCCATGAGAGGTAGTCATAGCTGACTAATTTCTCATGATTTTTTGAATAGTCCACTTAGCACTCATTACATCAAGTGATTCTCACAGTGGTGAAGAAGTGGGATTGAAACTAGTGAAATGAAGCACATAGTGTCAATCATCACTTCTGGGGTTTGCACCCAGTAACCAGGACTTCCTGGGAGGTCACCCATTCCAGAACTCATCTGGCTCAAGCATGCTTAACTGTGGAGTTTTCCCATAATCAAGCCCACTTAGCTTGCTACCCCATTTGCAAAACCTTAGCAACTATTGTGCCTCATGAACCATTGAAGAAGAGATCCATTTACTCTTAGTATTTTAAGTATGAGGGTTTTTGGGATTCAACTGCATTAATTTAGTCATTCATCTATGACCATTTCCATGAGAGGTAGTCATAACTGACTAATTTCTCATGATTTTTTGAATAGTCCACTTAGCACTCATTGTATCAGGTGATTCTCACAAGGGTGAAGAAGTGGGATTGAAACTAGTGAAATGAATCACATAGCATCAATCATCACCTTCGGGGCTTGCACGCGGTAACCAGGACTTCCCGGGAGGTCATCCATCCTAGAACTCCTTTGGCTCAAGCAAGCTTAACCGTGGAGTTTTCCCACAATCAAGCCCACTTAGCTTGCTACCCCATTTGCAAAACCTTAGCAACTATTATGCCTCATGAACCATTCAAGAAGAGATCCCTTTACTCTTATTATTTTAAGTATGAGGGGTTTCCATAGTGCATTATATTAGATATCTTTTTTGGGATTCAACTGCGTTAATTTAGTTATTCATCTATGACCATTTCCATGAGAGGTAGTCGTAACTGACTAATTTCTAATGATTTTTTGAATAGTCCACTTATCCACTTAGCACTCATTACATCAGGTGATGCTCACAAGGGTGAAGAAGTGGGATTGAAACTAGTGAAATGAATAACATAGCATCAATCATCACTTCCGGGGCTTGCACCTGGTAACCAAGACTTCCCGGGAGGTCACCGATCCCAGAACTCCTCTGGCTCAACCGCGCTTAACTGTGGATTTTTCCCACAATCAAGACCACTTAGCTTGCTACCCCATTTGCAAAACCTTAGCAACTATGGTGCCTCATGAACCATTGAAGAAGAGATCCATTTCCTCTTAGTATTTTAAGTATGAGGGGTTTCCGTAGTGCATTATATTAGATATCATTTTTGGGATTCAACTGTGTTAATTTAGTCATTCATCTATGACCATTTACATGAGAGGTAGTCATAACTGACTAATTTCTCATGATTTTTTGAATAGTCCACTTAGCGCTCATTGCATCGGGTGATGCTCATAGGGGTCAAGAAGTGGCATTGAAACTAGTGAAATGAATCACATAGTGTCAATCATCACTTCCAGGGCTTGCATCCGGTAACCAGAACTTCTCGGGAGGTCACCCATCCCAAGACTCCTCTGGCTCGAGCGCGTTTAACTGTGGAGTTTTCCCACAATCAAGCCCACTTAGCTTGCTACCCCATTTTCAAAACCTTAGCAACTATTGTGCCTCATGAACCATTGAAGAAGAGATCCCTTTACTCTTATTATTTTAAGTATGAGGGGTTTTGGGGCTCAACTGCGTTAATTTAGTCATTCATATATGACCATTTCCATGATAGGTAGTCATAATTGACTAATTTCTCATGATTTTTTTAATATTCCACTTAGCACTCATTGCATCGAGTGATGCTCATAGGGGTGAAGAAGTGGGATTGAAACTAGTGAAATGAATCACATAGCGTCAATCATCACTTTCGGGGCTTGCACCTGGTAACTAGGACTTCCCGGAAGGTCACCCATCCCAAAACTCCTCTGGCTCAAGTGTGCTTAACTGTGGATTTTTCCCACAATCAATCCCACTTAGCTTGCTACCCCATTTGCAAAACCTTAGCAACTATTGTGCCTCATGAACCATTCAAGAAGAGATCCCTTTACTCTTAGTATTTTAAGTATGAGGGGTTTCCGCAGTGCATTATATTAGATATCATTTTTGGGATTCAACTACGTTAATTTAGTCATTCATCTATGACCATTTCCATGAGAGGTAGTCATAACTGACTAATTTCTCATGATTTTTTGAATAGTCCAGTTAGCACTCATTGCATTGGGTGATGCTCACAAGGGTGAAGAAGTGGGATTGAAACTAGTGAAATGAATCACATAGTGTCAATCATCACTTCTGGGGCTCGCTCCTGGTAACCAGGACTTCCTGGGAGGTCACCCATCCTAGAACTCCTCTAGCTCAAGTTCTTTTAACTGTGGAGTTTTCCCACAATCAAGCCCACTTAGCTTGCTACCCCATTTCCAAAACCTTAGCAACTATTGTGCCTCATGAGCCATTCAAGAAGAGATCCCTTGACTCTTATTATATTAAGTATGAGGGTTTTTGGGATTCAACTGCGTTAATTTAGTCATTCATCTATGACCATTTCCATGAGAGGTAGTCATAACTGACTAATTTCTCATGATTTTTTGAATAGTCCAGTGAGCACTCATTGCATCAGGTGCTGCTCACAGGGGTGAAGAAGTGGGATTGAAACTAGTGAAATGAATCACATAATGTCAATCATCACTTCCGGGGCTTGCACCTGGTAACCAGGACTTCTCGGGAGGTCACCCATCCCAGAACTCCTTTGGCTCAAGTGCGCTTAACTGTGGAGTTTTCCCACAATCAAGCCCACTTAACTTGCTACCCCATTTGCAAAACCTTAGCAAATATTGTGCCTCATGAACCATTGAAGAAGAGATCCCTTTACTCTTAGTATTTTAAGTATGAAGGTTTTTGGGATTCAACTGCGTTAATTTCATCATTCATCTATGACCATTTCCATGAGAGGTAGTTGTAACTGAATAATTTCTCATGATTTTTTGAATATTCCACTTAGCTCTCATTGCATTGGGTGATGCTCACAAGGATGAAAAAGTGGGATTGAAACTAGTGAAATGAATCACATAGTGTCAATCATCACTTCCAGGGCTTGCACCTGGTAAGCAGGACTTCTTGAGAGGTCACCCATCCCAAAACTCCTTTGGCTCAAGCGCGCTTAACTGTGGAGTTTTCCCACAATCAAGCCCACTTAGCTTGCTACCCCATTTGCAAAAACTTAGCAAGTATTGTGCCTCATGAACCATTCAAGAAGAGATCCCTTTACTCTTAGTATTTTTAGGAGTTTTACATTTCCTCCTTTATTCATTTATTCATGCAACATAAAGTAAAAAAAAAATGAATATTCCTCTTAGCTTAGGCTAAGTAGGAATATTACAGTTCTCCCCTCCAAAATGTTGCTTTTCCTCAAGCAACTGATAGGGTAAGAGTTGTAGTACTTCTCCTCCTCCATTTATTGCATCATCAAGGAATAATTCCTCATCGTAAGCCAAGTGCTCATCAAGCCAATACATCATGAATTGTTCCTCCAAAGCCAACATAATATGTGCATTTTCCATCCCTTTAGGAGTGAAAAACTCAATAGAAATGAACATGGTTGAAGCAATGCTACATCTAAAACATGTATCGTGAAGTACAGGTAGAATTTCCAAGCCATGTGGTACATACAAGCTGCCCATATTCTATCCATACAATCCCAAAAACAATACAACTATATCATCCAAGTATGGAAGCAAAACTACATATATGCAAACTAAAATCTGAACTTGAGGAGGTGGGTCAAAATCCCACATGTGATGCCAGCGTAGTGCACATCTTGTCTTCATTAGATCTAGGTGTGTCAAGTGGCATTCCCACCATACATTTTCTGCATGAGTCACCTTAACATGGCTGAAGATGTTACATAAGTTTGGTGCCTTTGGAAAGCACCCATCATGAAAAGGAATCTCCCTTTGCACAAAAAGGGAGTGGCCAAGCTCAGAATGTATATTGGCCCCCAAAAAGCTATAAGATCCACATGATCTCTCACTCCCTTTAGGATCCATATCCTGCAAAAAAATGGCAAAGTGATGTAATAGATCAGAAAATACAACTTGCTTGGCATGATCAAAACCCTTACCATCATAGTCCTTCATACACATGGAGTTGTGCGTGAGCATTCCCCTCCTCTCAAGCAAAGGAAGAGCTGGCTGGGATGACTCTTGTAAAGAGTCCATTGGTTTCCCCAATCCTCCATAGCTATTGCACTCTTGAAAGTGCTTATGTAAGTCCTCTCTCATGCCTTCCCAATAAAAACTCTTCATGATCAGGGTATAGGTCTTCATTGAATACATATGGTTGAGGAAGAATTCTTCATAGGCACCTTGTAGGATCTTTTGCTTGAGCTTGGAAGCTCTAGCCAAGAAGACCTTACCATGATAATAGATGACTCCCCCTTGGACTAAGTAGCCCTCTTCTTGATGCATGCCATCTAGTATCATACCTGTGTGGAGATCTTTGGAATACTCTACAAGCAGTTGAGATTTCCAATAAAGATCCACACTGCTCAACAATGACAGCGCTGATGATATATCCATGGAAGTGATTGTCATGTTTCTTATCTCCTTTTTGACATTACACATGCCAAAATTGTTTGTGGGAAGGTTTATCCTCCCTTTCTTCTCCTCCTACAGTGTAGATTCATAAAAGAGAGAGAGAGGTAGTGATGCACAAAGAAGATCTCCCTCATACTTGGGTTGTCCCAAGCCCTCTAACACTGTGACTTGGTCTCTCATTACTCCAATCTTTCCTTGATATATATTTGGAGTGACACTTTGTGGAGCCTCCCCCACAAGATCTGAATCCGATGGCATTCCAGGTGGCTTGCCATTAGATAAGAATGTCCCTTGCAGCATCCTAATGAACATGAGAAAAGGCACCGTGAGATCCTTGCTTCCATTGTGCAAATCCATCTCTGATGTTTGTGTGGAAGTACTAGGTGAAGGATAATTGTGCATGCCTTGAATCATTTGTGGTTTCCTGCTCTTCAAGTACACCAACTCCATTTGCAAATCTTTCCAATCAGTGGTAACCTTCCCCAAGGTAACCAACCATTGGACACCCAAAACGATGTTGGTGTCTGGTATGTCAACTACAAAGAAGTGATCCACCAGAGTGTAGGATCCCATAGTGACAAAGAGTGATGGAACATATTACATGCATTGCATGGTCCTATCTCCTCAGACTAAAACATAAAATCTCTCAAAAGTGTCAGTGGGGATTGCTCTCCTTTGCACAAGATGAGCATCAATAAAGTTGTGGGTTGCCCCACTGTCAATTAGGACAGATGCTCTATGATTCATGACTGAACCTTATACTCTTAGGGTCAAGTACTTAGGCACTCCTCTCAAATATGCAAGAGTCCCAATCATTGGAGCAAAGGCTCCCTTCCCATCGCTAGATGGTGTTTGATCTTCCTCATCATCATCAGTGCTGTGACCCCTCCTAGGTTCATCATCTTCATCTTCCATCTCAAGATCTAAGAAGACTTCTATGTAGTGTGCTTTTCCTACAGCACATCTATATCCTAGTGCCCATGACTCTTAGCAAGTGAAATAAAGTTTCTTTTTCCTCAATCCCCTCCTGAGATCAATATCAAGAGGCTTCTTCATAGAGCTCTCCTTGGGAGGAGCAGATTTTCCATCCTTCCCCTTAGAAAAGTGAGGGGCCTTGCTTTGGAAAGTTTCCTTCGCTTTTGGGAAGGCATCTTGGAGGTCTCAAGCCCTCTCAATGGCATCATGCAAAGTGATGGGCTTGGTATATTTAACCAACCCATGCAAAGGTTCCTCCAAGCCATCGATGAACATGTAGACTCTCCTTGCTACAGATAGATCAGGGACCATGACTAATAATCTCAGAAACTCAGAGATATATGTCTCTGCATCCCTTGATTTCTTCAGCTTTGCAAGGCTTATGAAGGGTGCTTCAGGATCCTTCCTTTCAAACCTCTCCACCAGTCTTCTAGTAAACTCAGAATAGGTAGTCACATTTTTATGTCCCAAAGTAGACAACCCATGGAACCACCAATTGTGTGCTTCACCTTCAAAGTGCAGTGTTGTAGTCTTGATGGCTTCAGTCTCAGGGACCTTGTTCAACTGGAAGTAAATATCCAGTTTTTCTACCCATGCCTTGGTAGAACTGGAGGATGATCCATCAAACTTGGGCAAAAATAATTTTCCCATAGAGTGGTGTCTATCCTGATTATGAAAGAACCCACCATCTCTATACTACTGCCTTGGTCTTCTTATGTCCTTGATGTGAAAAAAGTCTTGGAATATCAAGTTATCCTTGAATCTCTGACTCTGGGAATCATACTCCACAAATTAATATTCAAGGGAAGCTTGTTCTTGAGGTCCTTCATTCTCCACAGCCAAGAAAGTAGGCATAGTGAAGCGTTGTGAAGCTTGTGGGGCTTGTGGCAGATTCACTAGTTGACCAGTCCCATGATGAGACATGTCAGAGCTTTCTCCCAGATGAAATATCCATAGAGATTCCCTCATTCTGTCCACCCTCATCTCCTTGATCTCTCTGGAAATATCATGCATGGCCACCAAAAGAGTTCTTGTAAACTCTTCCCCTTCTTTGTCACTTGTGGTCTCAGGGGCTTTACCCTTGTCTTGATCTTCAGTAGTATAATCATACTTCTTGTGACTTATGTTCTGATACCTCTTCTCCCTCTCAGTAAGAGGTTCATCTTCTTCTGAATGCAGCATGGCTGTGATGCTCCAAGGAAAGCACAGGTTGTGCCAAGAAAGGAGCTCTGATACCACTGTAATATTCCAGATCTGGAATAGCATAGCAAGCCTGCTGAAATAACGAAATCCTAGGATATTGATGCACAAAAATGAGTTTACATCCCTTGGATCCCTTAGATCAACAGATTTGGAGTTTAGATCCAAAAGGGGAGCAAAAAAAAATCAAACTAGGTGTGGTAAACAAATCTCCCACCACCTAGACTAGCTGAAAAACACCCTACAAGAGGTGTTGTAGCTATGCACAACAAACTGCTTCAGAAATAACGCAGTATTGGACAGTATAAGAAGGAGGCCATAAAATATGATTAACTTATGAATGTACGGCAGCAAATCAGAATTACAATGAATCTCTTTCAATATACAGTAGAATACATGAGACAATAGAGCAAGAAATCTTCAGAAAAGAAGGCTGCAACACATATCTAACTGTAGAAATGGCTCAAAAACGTTATTTTAAGGAGCTGCAACAGCTGAATATTACAACTCAGATCTATGACAGATCTATGGACAAAACATCAGATCCATTTCAGATCTGGAAACTAGATAGTCTTATTTACAAGATCCCCTTGGGGTTTTGACAAAATCATGCATAACAAAGTGTAGATCTGAGTTTTAAGTTGCAGAACTGTAGAATGCTTCAAAAATTTCTGAAGATGAATTTTCATTAAAATAGATTAGATCTAAACAAAACATGGATCATCAAGCTAATCCATGGATCACCAAAGTGAAAGGTAAAGCCCAGCACTAGAGATCTCTCATCAAAAATTGGGTCAAAACACCCTAAAGAATCTCATATGAAAATAACGCAGTTCCTCAATGAAAATTGCGTTGTATCTTTAATAAAATGGATGGCCAAGTTCCAAGATACGGATCTGAAGCACAAACAGGAGAGACACTCTTCCAAGAGGTTAAAAGACACACCCCATGAGAAGAGGCTCCCAAAACAAGCTAGATCTCTATAGATCTAGAATCCCACTTGTTGCAGCTTGCAAAATTAGCAGCAAAACCCTCACTGGATCAACGTTGCAATTGGAAGTAGATCTTGGCCTCAAGCCTGATTGTGGATCAAATAAGAAAATACTCCTCCAAGAATCCTCAAAGGAAGAGGTGAAATCCTTTCATAGGAACTACAAGTGCTAAGAAACACAATTCTCTACTAAAAAACAAAGAATAGTATTTGTCTATGCATACAAGATACCATCCATCACATCATCTTTAAGAGAAAATTCTAAGGTTCAAGCAGTGGAAGATCACATCGAGCATCAGCAAGAAGTTCTCCAACTCTTAAAGGATAACTTGAATTTGGCACAAAATCGAATGAAACAACAAGCGCATCAACATCATGCCCGAGAGAAGTTTTGATGTGGGAGACTGGGTATTTTACGGCTACAACCATACAAACAAATGTCCCTCAAGCAAGCTAAGAAGGATAATAAATTATCACCAAAGTACTATGGTCCTTACAAGGTGTTGCAAAAGATTGGTTCTATGGAATACAAATTGGAGCTTCCTGCTTCTTCACGAGTACATCCAGTTTTCCATGTTTCATGCTTAAAGAAGGTTATAGGTGAAAATCTTCCAGTTCAAACAATATTGCCAGAACTTGATGAGGAAGGAAAAATCATATTGGAACCAGAAGCGGTCATGGAAACAAGAACTCGACAAATACGGAATCGATCAATTTCAGAGTATCTCATCAAGTGGAAGAACTTACCCACTGAAGATTCTACATGGGAGGATGAGAATTTTATACAGAAGCACCCGGAGCTACTCAAGTGTTGAGGACAACACTTTTTTTGAAGGAGAGGGGCATGTTAGGTCCCTACATCACTAGTATAGTCCCTTATTATTGTTAGTGTAAACCCCTTATTGTTATTATTGTACCCTTGTAACCCCCATTTTGTTATTATTGTGCCCTTAAATTATTATTGTTAGGTCGGCTAGGATTACATTGTGGCCCAATAGGATTACATTATGGCCCCATGGACTCCTATATATAGAAAAGAGGTTTTGTAAATTGTATCATCCAAGAATTGTGCATTTATGTAATGTATTGGAGGTTTCCCCCTCGAAGTGGCTTATTTCTAAGGCGTTCATATCTCTTTTCTTCTATTTTTGAAGCTGGTTACACAATAGCCACTCCCTTGATGTGAAAAGGGAGATTTACTTCCATGATGGGTGCTTCCCAAATGAACCAAACATATCTCACACTCTCGGCCATAGTGAGATGACATGTGCAGTAAGTAAGTGGTGCATAAACCACTTAACAAACCCTAATCTGATGCAACTAGCAGATGCACTGCGTTGGTACCACATGTGGGACTATGACCCACCTCCTCATGCTGAAATTTATGTTTTCTTATATGTAGTTTTACTTCCATACATTGATGATATACTTGTACTATTTATGGGATTGTATGGAGGGAGTATGGGGAGCATGTACGTACCTCATGGGATGGAGACTCCCCATGTACCTCATACTACATGTTTCAAGGAAAGTATTGATTCACCCATGTTTGTTTCATGTGAGTTTTTGAATCCTTGTGGGATGGACTTTGTACATCTCATAATGACTTTCGAGGAACAATTCTGGAGGGTAGAATTGATGAACACTTAGATTATGAAGAAATATTGATCCTTGATGGTGTCACCAATGGAGGAGGAGAAGTGTTGAAACACTCACCCTATCAGTTGCTTGAGGACAAGCAACATTTTGGAGGGGAGGACTGTAATATTCCTAATTAGCCCAAGCTAATGGGAATATACAATTTTTGTCTCATTTTGTTGTTGCATGAATAAAATTGTAAAGGAGGATCAATAAAACTCCTAAAACAACAAAATAAATCAATGCTCCATGTGAACAAAGCTAAATCTGGGCTGCCTTAATAAAACACCCTTATGTGTGAAAGGGACCGAGACATTTGACTGGGTCAACAGGATCAAATCAACAGCGTTGTCCAAATGCAATGAACCACCTAGATGCATAGCGCAGTTTTAGCTGGAGGCTACACATGTGAATAGAGCTAAATCATTGAAATGGTTTAGGGTTTGACAAGATTTCTATCTTATAAAAGGAAGAGGAGGACATCAAGAGAAGGTTTTTTGAGCATATTATATTTCTGAATATATTTTCTATTTAGACATATATCATTCTCTTGCTGTTTAGTTGAGAACAATGTTTTTTAGCACCAGGGTGTTCCTGATCGGGAATCCCACATCTTCCATTGAGTAGCTCTTGGAGGAGTATTTCTGATCTTGTCCACTATTAGGCATTTGGCCAAGCTCATCTTCCAACTACAACGCAGATCATGTTGAGGGTTTGGTTATCCTTGTAAGTTGCAGCAAGTGGAGGCTAGATCTACTCAAATCTAGGCCAATCTAGTGCCTCTTTTCAATGGGAAAGCCTTCTATCCCCTTGACAAGAGAGTATTATACCTTTTGGAGCTGCATTTTCAGATCTTGGCATCAGGCCAAACTAGTACTAGAGCCTACAACATAGTTTCCCTTCCAGGACTACTTTATTTGCAAGTGTATAGTTGTAGGGTGTTTTGACACACTTTTGGATGAGAGATCTCTAGTGTTGGGGTTCTGCCCTTCACTATGGTAATCCATGGACTACAGATCTAATCAATGTTTTGTTTAGATATAATCTTTTATGATTGTATTTACATTCAGAAATTCCTGAATATTACTGTAGATCTACAACTTAGATCTCATATCTATTCTTTGTATGTCATGTTTTGCTCAAAACCCGAAGGGGAATTTGTAGAGGAGCTCTTCTAGTGTATAGATCTGATATAGATCTAATATTTTTGTACACAGATCTTCTCTAGATCTGAAGTGTAATATACAGCTGCTGCAACTCTTTAAAATAACACTGTCAAGCCTTTTTGCAGTCAATACATGTGTTGCAGCACCTCCCTTTAAGGGATTTTTTCATATAATTCTTCTATTTTTCTCTTGTACATTGTATGGGCCACATTGTAAATCTGATTTGCTGATGTACATGTAATTTTTGAGCCTCTATATTGGCCTCTTGCTCTTACTCTGCTAAACTGTGTTATTTTCTAAGCAGTATTGTTTTGTACTGCTGTAGTCTCATTCTTGGGAATTTTCATCCATACTAGGTGTGGGTGACTTGTTTACCTCACCTAGAAGGATTTTTTTTCTGATCTCCTCTTGGATTTAGGTCTTATATTATTATATCTATGGGATCCAAGGGTTGATTTTGATTGATGTAGCATACATTTTTGAAAAATGCATTTTTCATACATGTATTACTGATAGTCCCAATTTTGGAATATTACAGTGGTATCAGAGCATCATCTTGGCACAGACTATGCATTCTAAGGAGCCAATATGTATTTTCATGAAAAGAGAAGACTGAAGAAGAAGTATGACTACACTAAAGACATAGAAGAAAAGGGTGAGAGCCCTTTATCTGGAAGATTGAAAGGAGAAGAGTTCTCTAAAACTCTTTCTCAAGCTATGTATGAGATGAAAGAAGAAAGATGGGGAATGAGGAGAGAAAGACATGCATATCCCTTGATAATATTGTTACATAAAGAAAGCCCCAGTACTTCTTACTATGTGTGTGAGCATACAGCCACACAATCTGATCTACAACGCTGGAGCATGCCTACTTTCTTGACAAAGGAAGGAGAAAAAGGAGGAGCACCAAAGGAGGAAGCTCTTGGTGATTATCTCCAAGAATATGAGTCTCAATCAGAGAGATTTAAAGAGCATCTTAGTTTCCTAGAGTTCTATCAACTTAAAGAAGAAAGATCTAGAAACTGTAGTAGAAGAAGAGGGTGCATGCAACACACTTTGGGTAGATTCTCTCTACCTACTTTTGATGGATCACCTAAGGACTCAGCCAAGTATTACGTAAGGAAGCTTGACACATATTTCCACTTGCATCAATTTTCAAAAGAAGAAGCCTTGAGAGTAGCAGCGCTACATCTTCAAGGTAAGGCTTATGCCTGGTGGCTATTTGAGTCTTCTTCCTTGAAAAATTAAATATCTCTTCTTATGCAAATTTCACTAGGGGGGTAGTGAAAAGATTTGATTTGAGACATTCTGAAAATTCATTAAGAGAGAAAATCAAACAAAAGGAATCTGAATCTCTGCATGAGTTGGAAGAATCCATAAAGCCAACTCCATTTCTAAACATTGTTGAAGGGGTTGAATAACTACTGCATGATTTTCCAAAAGAAAAAGCCCCACTACAGCAAGGTCTCTCTTCTCAGGGAGAAGACATGAGGGTTCCTTCTTCAATAAGAGTGTTGAGCTCCAAAGATGTTCTTTCTTCCACCACATTCCACTCCATTTCCTTTGTCCATTATTAATCACAGGCTCAAATGATCAGTAGAATTAGTTAAAATTTCTTTAAGAATTAATATCATGACTAACTTGCTATGTTTTTATGATTTTGTCATTGTAGTACTTTTTGAACTAGATCTAGCTACATAATGCAGACATTTTGTAGCTAGTTGCTGATTCTGCAACTGTCTTCATGTTTACGTAGGTTCCAGGTGTCATCTCAGAGGAAAACACATATGGCCGTATTCCACATCACTCCCTCATCATGTGTTGCTCTCCACGAAGTTTGAACAGAATTCTGTAGGCGGTTATGTACGTGGGAACTCAAACTAGGAGAGAGACTCCTAATAGGACAAGGACAGTCCAGATGTCCTTAATTATATTACGTGACCACTATCAGAGTCCTAGTTTCATTTTTATTTGGAAAGAAAATTATCCCTAGGTTATCTCAAGACAGTTATGTAAATTTGTTACAAATATGGCTCGGGAAACCGAGGGACAAGGTTAGATTTTGTGTTGATTGCTAGATTGCAGAAATCCGAAAACACTCTGTTTTGAAGTAATTTCTCTTTTAATGAAAGAAGTACCATTTCCTTGAAAGCGTTGAGTCAATCTTGAGGTAGATTTCGTTCTACTCCGGTGGTAGAGGGCCCCTGCTACCTGAGCAACCTTATTTATACGGTTTAGATATGTATTTTAGTCTCGTTTTCATTTCTAGCTTAGGCAAGTTTCTGAAGTTTATGTTCATAATTGTTTACATTAATTATCACAGCTAGAATTACTCTTATAAACTCTTCCAAAATATCATCACGATCAATAAGGCATAGCTGTGGTATTGTAGGTTTTAGTTGCATTTCCTTTCGAATTTTATGATTTATGCTTGTTTACACTAAGTGTCACAACCGGTCTTACTCCTAAAAACTCTTTCAAAACATCATTAACAATGAATAAGAAACAGCTATGGTGTCTTAGATTCTAGTTGTATTTTCTTTCAATTTTATGTTTATGTTCAATTGCACTGAATAATACAACCATACTTGTTTTAAAAACTCTTCCAAAATATCATTCCTATTGAACGAGATGGGCTATAGAATTCCATAGACTAGTTGCATGTTAATTTAGTTAGAGCACTTCGGAGGTTGATTGCATTTAGTTCAACTATATCACTACATTTCCAGTTTGATAATGCCATTTTAGTTTAACTCTATTCAATGTACTTCAAGTATATTAGAAGCACTCTAGTTCAATCTCAGTCCATTTTGTTTCAAGAAAATATTAATGGCATTCTAGTTTAAGTTGTAGTCACTGTCTTTTAAGATTGATAGACCACTTTCCATCCTAGGTTATCCATTGTATTTCAAGTAGCATTAGTTTTCAAAATTAGTCTCTCAGCCTTCATTATTTACAAACTTACTTTTGTTCTGAATCTATATTGATACATCATCACATGAACAGGGGTCAGTAATATCAGTCTAAGGCTTTGATCACTCTGCAAATTTTTTACAAACTCACTTATAGCCTTTTTCCCAAGCATCATTTTAGAAAATCTCAAAAATTATGAATAAGGCCTAGAAGTGATAAGTCAAGTTGCAGAATAGGGTAACTTCAAAATCATAGGTTAATCTAGAATAGAAACCTTACTGTGTTACAAATAATCATTTTGTAATATTGTGAGTTGATTGTTTATTTAGGAGAACTTCATTTACACTTAACTTGTCCATTTCTCAAGCTCTTCCAACACACCTTTAATGAATGAATTGGATAAGTTCAAGCTCATGTTGTTTTTTTTTTTTTTTTTGCAATGAAGTCATTATCAAGCTTTGCATTTGTTGTTTGTCATCCATAGTTTAGGCTTTGTTCTGTTTAAAAAAAAAAAACCAATAGCTTCTTTTCACCAGCACTTAGTTCTTTCCCTTTTCAAACATAAAACCATAAAACCAAAAACATCACAAAACACTAAACACAACGTATTGAGAAACAAATACCTAGGCACATATAGTGCACCACACTTCAGCAGTTTACCATCCCTGGTTGACAATTAATGAACTCAATTTAGGAACACTAGGTTGAGCACAAACATTTTGGCACCGTTGCCGAGGAAGTGTAACTAGGTAGCCTTGTTTCTTAACTCCCAAAAACAATGATATGTGTAGAGAGAGAGAGACTCAAGGGGTAGATTCATAAGAAGCAGAAGTTTGATTCCTAGAACACTACTTGTTTCATCTATACCAAGAGCCAGTACACCTCCAACTCAAACCCACACTCCATCCTTTACTAATCATAGACTTCCAGAAGACTTAAGATTAGATATTCCATTAGAAAGACCTTCCACTTCATCCACTGAACCTGTCTTAGGAGAAGATTCAAGGACCCTTGCTAGAGATACAAATTTTTCCACTTCCACAGAAGAATCAACTCTGGCAGAAGAAGGGGGAGGAGGAGTCTTTAATGGAGAACACACATTATTTGGAGGGGGTAGAGGTAGAGGTAGAGGAGAAGGAGGTAGAGGTGCAGAAGAAGAAGGAAGTAGAGGAAAATGTAGAAGAGAAATGGGAAACTCTTTTGGGTTTCCTATAGTAGATGAAGAAACAAATACAACTATGAAAAACATTTCACCCTTTGTCCTTCCAAACTTCTATGGACTTAAAACTGAAGATCCTGAAACCTTCCTATTTTAATTTTAAGTCCTATGTAAAACTTATGACTACTTACAAGATGCTCAAAAACTTAAAGTATTCCCTTCAACATTGAAAGGAGCAGCATTGAAGTGGTTTATGAGTTTGATCAACAGTTCTATTAGAACATGGGAAGATATGAAACAAGCATTTCTAGAGAGGTATTTGGATTATTGTATGCCATTCAATCATAAGGAGGAAGTGTTTAAGATGTTACAAAAACAAGATGAAAACCTGGAAGATTTGTTGGAGAGATTTCATTACAACATCAAAAGAGCAAAAATGGAGAACTTAGATCAAGACACCTTAAAAGCTCTCTTGTTGAAGACAATTAGGGATGAATGGTTGGATATCCTTAACATGATGGGAAAATGGGATATATCTCAGCTCACATTACCTGAAATATCTGAGTTATGTATCAACCTTTCAAGAGGGAAATCCAAAACTGTAAAAGGTCCAAGAGACCCTGCTCTTGCAAGGGCAAGTATGTCTGCTTCTGGGACAGTAAGTAGGGAAGAGATAGGACATATGCTTGATGAATTCAAATCTGACATCTTAGGGAGTCTTAGTGAACAAATAGACACCCTTAAGTTACAAAACAAGCAAAAAGCTGAATCTAATGCCTTAGCAATCTTTTGTCCCAAATTTAGAAGGAAGCATGCCTTGAGAGAATGTCCTTTGGATGCAAAAGTTGTAGAGACTTGTGTAATTTGTTCAGAAAAACATGAGACCAAAAGTTGTCCTTCACTTCCAGGTCTTAAAGCTGTCTTTCAAGAGGAAACTCCTACAAATTCCATAGAATCTCTCAATTTTGTCTCTAGAAGGCCTTGGCAAGGACCTCAAACACAAGGATTCCATGATCAAATGTATAACCAACCTCCACCAAATTGGAATTCTTGGCAGCAACCTTGGCCCCAATTTCAAAATCAATCTCAAGCTTGGGCACAAGGAGCACAAAATCCCTATGGAAGATACTCTCAGTACTATTAGTATCCACCATCTTATCCACCATACCTACATTTTTCTCCTCAAAGTCCTCAACAAAATCCTCAATAGAATCCTCAAAACCCACAACATCAAAATCAACCACTTCCATTACCATTTTCTCAAAAATCAAATCATTGCCTGCTCAACCCATACCAAACCCCAACAATAAAAATCCTCAGAATACATACATGATAGAAGGCCAATAGTTTCCAATCTATTTAATCACTCCTTTAGACCTTAGTGATGTTCAACTTAGGTCTGGAAGAATACTTCAAAAGAGGAAACCTTCAGTGATCATACAAGAAGAAGACAACTCTGAGGAAGATTCTCTATGGGAAAATAAAAGTCTTGAAGAAGACACATCTTTTCAGGACCCAAACATTGAAAAACTAAAACAAAAAGAACCAATAATTTCAACTCTTGTATTAGAGCAGCCATCAACATCAACTTCTACACCTCCCTTTCCAAAAAGATTACAAATTGATAGGGGTGTAGAAAACAAAATTATGGTGCCTAATTATGATTTCCTAGATGAGTTGAGAAATGTTTGCATTAAGATTCCATTATTACAAGCTATCAAGGAAATTCCAATTTTAGCAAAAACAATAAAAGAGTTGAGCATGAAGAAAACAAGAAAAAGAATAAGAGAGACAAAGAAAATTCAACTGGCAAGAAAAATAGCAGACATTATGATGGGTAAGATTGTTATTCCAAAGTATCTAGACCTAGGAAATCCAGTTGTTAAAATTCACATCAATGGAATTGAGATCCAAAACACACTCATTGATTTAGGAGCAGCAATCAATATCATGAGTAGACAAATCATGGATAAACTGAAACTTCCTAATCTTCTTTTTACACCCACATTATTACAATTAGCAGATAGATCTGTGATCAAACCTAATGGGGTAATAGAAGACATTCCAGTGTCCCTAGATTCTTGGGAGTACCTTGTGGATTTCATGATCCTAACTCCTAAGAATAATCTAGGAGGGCATCCTATTATATTAGGAAGACCTTGGTTAGCTATAGCTGATGCTTTCATTAGTTGTAGATCCGGTGATATGTATATCTCTGATGGTAGTTCAACTAATGAATTCACTTCGTATCCTCCAGCAAGGACAATTACAGATTTAGATAATACTCAATGGATATAGGATGAAGAAGACTTACAACCTCTCTTCACAATTTCAGAAATTAGTGAAGATAGTCAAATTCTGAATACTTTAGAAAACTTTGAATCCTCTTCAGAATACAAACATGAACAATTTCAAGAAGAATCCAACATTGATTTTTTTTCATCAAGACAGATGTCTCTTTATTCCATGGATAAATTTGGCAGCTTTACAAGTGAGATATTTCCAGGTAAAACTTTAAACATAAACAAGAACCTAGAAAAATATCAACAAGAAGAGCTAGTCAAGATCTTACAGAGACATTCTTCTACATATGCATGGGAGTACACTGTTATGAAAAGGATAAGCCCCAAGACTTGCACTCATCACATCTACATAGAGGAAAATTGTAAACCAATCAGACAACCTCAAAGACGGATGAATCCAAATCTTAGGGAGATTGTTAAAGAAGAATTGTAGAAATTGTTGAATGTCAACTTTATCTATCCTATTTTAGATAGTCAGTGGGTTTCTCCTTTGGTAATTATGCCAAATAAAAATGGTAAATGGAGGCTATGTATTAACTACCGATAATTAAACAAAGCTACTCTTAAAGATCATTTTCCCTTACCTTTCATAGATCAGGTGCTAGATACCTTAGCTGGCAAAAAGTACTTCTCATTTCTAGATGGGTTTAGTGGTTATAATCAAATTCAAGTAGCACTTGAGGATCAAGAAAAAACCACATTCACCTGTCCTTGGGGTACCTATGCTTACCGAGTATTTCCATTTGGATTATGCAATGCACCTGCAACATTTCAAAGGGCAGTATTAGGAATCTTTTCAGATCTAATACATGATTATGTAGAGGTATATATGGATTATTTCACAGTTTATGGAAACACATTTGAAGAAGCCTTAGCAAACTTGGAAATTTTTTTAAAAAGATGTAAAGAAGACAATCTTTCACTTAGTCATGAGAAGTGTTTTATGATGTTTACTGAAGGAATTGTTTTAGGACATCACATTTCAGGGGATGGGATTAGAGTTGATGTGTCAAAAGTTGAAGTCATCTCTAACTTATCTATTCCAAGTTGTCAAAAACATGTTAGGGGTTTTCTTGGATTTACAGGATAATATCGAAGATTTATAGAAAACTTCACCAAGATATCATCTCCTCTCTTCAAATTACTTACCAAAGATTGTGAATTCAAATGGAATTTTGATTGCCAGTTAGCCTTTGAGACCCTAAAAACAAAAATTTCTGAAGCACCTATTTTAGGGGGACCTAACTGGAACTTACCTTTTGATATTTCAACAGATGCCTCTGATACAACCCTAGGAGCAGTATTGGGACAAAAAGATTTGATTCCTTATGCCATCTACTATACCAGTAAAAATTTGACTCCTTCAGAGTTAAACTATACTGTAACTGAAAAAGAGTTTTTAGTTGTTTTTCATGCCATAAACAAATTCAGACACTATATAACAGGCTATGAAACTTTTGTTCACACATATCACTCTGCAATTAGATATTTAATGAACAAATCAATTACTAATGGCAGAGTCATAAGATGGTTATTGATTTTACAAGAATTCAACATTACCATTCTAGATAGGCCTGGAAAACAAAACACAGTAGCTGATTTCCTATCTAGACTCCAAAACATAAAAGATGACACTCCAGTTGAAGATCAATTTCCTGATGAATATCTTTTTGCAATTTCTACCCAAACTCCTTGGTTTGCTGACATTGCTAATTATTTAGTTTCAGGGAAATTTCCTTCAATAATAAATGCAAGAGACAAAAGAAAGATCATTTATGACAGTGCAAAATATTCATGGGTTGCTAATGAGTTATACAAAACAGGTCCAGATTTTATCATTAGGAGATGTGTTCGAGAAGATGAGATGCCTGAGATCCTCAAGGCATGTCATGATGAACCTTGTGGCGGACACTTTGCTGATAAAAGGACAACTTATAAGGTCCTTCATTTAGGATACTATTGGCCATCCCTTTTTAAAGATGCTAAAGAGTATGTCAAAAGGTGTGACAGTTGCCAAAGGGTAGGGAAACCTTCTCCTTCAGGTGAGATTCCATTTCAACCTTAGGTACATATTGAACTTTTTGAAAAATGGGCTTTGGATTTTGTAGGACCTATTAGCCCTCCATCAAGACAAAAGAAATATATATTAGTTTGCACTGATTATGCTACCAAATGGGTAGAGGCCAAGCCATTACTTTTTGCTACTGAAGCATCTGTAGTTAATTTTCTTTTTGAGGATATTTTTAATCGTTTTGGTGTCCCAAGGGAAATTGTTACAGATCAAGGAGCTCAATTCACATCAAGGCTAGTGTAACAAATGATGGAGAGGTACAAAATCAGACACAGAAAATATACTCCCTATCATCCACAAGCAAATGGTCAAGTGGAATCTACTAATAAGGTCATTGAAGGGATCCTAACAAAGACTGTTCATTTACATAGAAGAGAATGGGTAGATAGGCTTCCTGAAGCCTTATGGGCCTATAGAACTACATGGAGAAGCACAATAGGTCATACTCCTTATGAACTTGTTTATGGAAAGCAAGTTTTGTTTCCCATAGAGTTCCAGATTCAAACTTTCAAAATGGCAGTTCAATTAGGACTTGATCTAACAGAGGCACAAAAGCATAGGTTGGAGTAGATTAATGAATTGGATGAGATTAGACAAGATGCATTTCAGAAAACAAGTATATTCTAGCAGCAAAGGACTAGATGGCATGATAAGTACATCAAGGAAAAGAAGTTCAAAGAAGGTGACTAGGCTCTCTTGTTTGATTCAAAGTTCAAAGATTTTCAAGGTAAATTCCAAACACATTGGCTTGGGCCATATGAAATTGTGAAATTTTTTGACAATGGAGCAATAAAAATCAGGATAATAGATGAAGAAGAGGTTACTTTTATTGTGAATGGTAATAGATTGAAGTTGTATCATAAGCCACTTTCAAGAGAAGAATTTGTCAAGAAGTTCCATGAAAACAGTGATGTGAAGTTAATGAAGAATAATCTTTCTTCCTCATCAACTTAATTTAATTTTCTGAAGTCATTTTATTGAAAAAAATAAAAAATAAAAAAAAATAAAAATAAAAAATAAAAAATAAAATAAAGTATAAACATGAAAACTAATCACTGATTAGCATGTTTATAAAAAAAAGGTAGAGTGAAAATCAGAATCTTTCTGACACTTTAGCTTTTCAAATTTGTTTTTCTGCAAGCAGTTGTTACAAAATCATAAGTGCAGATCCATTTCACTTATGGTCTATTTCATTTCATTCATCCATACTTCATTTCATTCATTCATCCACACTTCATTCATTTCACTCCATGGTCCACCTCATTTCCATTCCAGATTTTTTTTTAAAAGTTTGATGTCTTTCTACAATTGAATAATACATATCATGAATTGCAGACCACTTCTCATACTTCACTTCATTTCATAAGTTGTGATCCATTCCACTCCATTATTTACTTCATTCATATTCCATTACATCATATTTCATTATCCATCTTCACTCATTCCATACAACATTCCACTCATGCTCCAAACCATTCCATTTCATGTTTCAAGTTCTGCAATCCATCATACATTCTGCAGCCAGTTAGACATTCTGCAGCGAGATAGACATTCTGCAGCCATAGATACTGAACGCACTGTCTAGTAATCACCTGATCTGCAATAAAATGATCCTGAATATCCATGACAACAAGAAAAATCAAGAAGGTTATGAAGACTCAAAAATTAATGATTTTCAGGAGAGAACAAAGTATA
Source organism: Pinus albicaulis (assembly GCA_034641835.2). Classification (NCBI taxonomy): domain Eukaryota; kingdom Viridiplantae; phylum Streptophyta; class Pinopsida; order Pinales; family Pinaceae; genus Pinus; species Pinus albicaulis. The sequence continues at coordinate 8,064 of JAXQQM020074466.1, read as the reverse complement.
TGAAGATCAAAGGAAAGGCAAAGGTAAAAGTTCTGATTATAATGACATATCATGAAAAATTTTAGTATAGTTAAGTTATGAATAATTCAAAAAGTTGTTTTAATTAATTTTATTGATCATGCCTAACAAACCTTCTACAAAAACCTTGGATAAAACTCCTTCTATTCTGCCATTTCAAAACCCATATCCGATCATCATTTAAAAATCTAAACGGTTAAAGTGTTGAAATGATTGGATTAGTCACGTCATTAGGCCAAATCATTTAATGATGATTTTGAATTCGTTACAAAATATCTCCGCGGTCTTTTCTTCCATGATGTCTTTCAACTCATATACATCATCCTCACCTCATTATATTCATTCCGTAACCACTCCATATCACTCTTTCCCGTAGCCAACTTTTAACCATTCCAGTCTGTGAAACAGAGGCATCTCTGTAACAACCATTGTCACCGTGAACAAAGGAGCAACAATTTGAAGGTTGGAAAGAGGAGTTATGGGTCTTATAGTAAGGACTGAACCGGTTGGCACTAAGTACTTGGAGGGTTATCCTCAAGTCAGAGAAATGTTACAACAAGCAGGGTGGTTGCAATTCTTTGAAAAATTCAGTGGATTTCAGAAAGAGGTGACCAAAACGTTTGCAAGATCCTTCAACGGAGCTGAGGTCGAGATAGGAGATATCAAATTCACCATTACTGAAGCCTTCATTGTAGAAGCAACCGAATTTCCCAAACAAGGATAAAGGTGGTTCAAGAATAGATAATTTCATAACGAAGCATGGAAGCAGATACTCAAGTCACCAGGTATGGATGTCACCATTTTTAAAAAGGGTATCCCTAGCTCTGCACTAAAGAACAAATGGAGGAACATGTTGCTTATCTTGCAAAAATTCATCACTTGTGAAGGAAGATATGGTACTTTTTATGTCTATCATATTCGGTTGATAATGCATTTCCTAGAAGAAGAACTCAATTTGCCCTTTTTCTTGCTTCATAGTTTAAAGAAAATGGCCTCAAGTGTTCAAAAGAGAATTAAATTTCTGGAAACAACCTTATACCACCATGGTTTAGTCAAAATTTTGATTGAACATCATTTGAGAAAAATGGGAGATAATTGGGAAGATTTCTTAGTGAGAAATCACTTTGAAGAACCCAAGGAACCTCCACCTAAAGACAAACCTACAAAAAGAAGCAGAAAATGGAAAACCTCCAAAACTAAAACTGGTAAAACAATACAAGAAAGCAGTGAAGAAATGATTTCTGAGAAATTGACTCAGATTAAGAAGCAGCTCAAGAAAGAGAGGATAATAAGAAAATTTGCCAGAGAGAAAGGAGAAGGGCCATCTCAACCGAGAAGGAGCCACAGACTTAGAGGGATACTAAAGAAAACAAAGGTTAAACAAACTGGAGTCATAAACATAGAGGACGAAGAAACACCTACTAAGGAGGATTTTGATGAAGGAGCTCCTGAAATAGACCCTGCACAGCAAGAAATTTACAACTATGTTGAGACATTAGAGAAAAGAGCTTCAGAAGGAAGAGACAGAACTCCTAGTCCACCAAAATCTGCAGTTGATATCCTAAGGAGGGATAAATATGAGTTAGAAATACTCAACAGACATATCAAGAATGAGAATTAAATTCTGAGAGAGCAAGTTAAACTGAAAACTGATATGAATTCAACTCTATCTTTACAAATGCAAAAGTTACACAAGGACAGTGAAAAATTGAAGAAGAGAAATAAAAAATTAACCAAGGCACTCACAAATTTGAGATTCAAGTTAGTCATAAGGAAGCCCAGAAGGCCTTTGACTGCCAGGAAAAGAAGAAGAAGAGGGTTGGAAGTCCTTGCAGATGTCTCAGAGTTCATGGAATAGTTGCATGAGGACATGCAAGAATCTAGCAGTGGGGGTATGTTGAGCTCCAAATATGTTCTTTCTTCCACCACATTCCACTCCATTTCCTTTGTCCATTATTAATCACAGGCTCAAATGATTAGTAGAATTAGTTAAAATTTCTTTAAGAATGAATATCATGACTAACTTGCTATGTTTTTATGATTTTGTCATTGTAGTACTTTTTGAACTAGATCTAGCTACAGAATGCAGACATTCTGTAGCTAGTTGCCGATTCTGCAACTGTCTTCATGTTTACATAGCTTCCAGGTGTCATCTCAGAGGAAAACACATATGGTCATATTCCACATCATTCCCTCATCATGTGTTTCTCTCCACGAAGTTTGAACGGAATTCTGTAGGCGGTTATGTACATGGGAACTCAAACTAGGAGAGAGACTCGTAATAGGACAATGACAGTCCAGATGTCCTTAATTGTATTACGTGACCACTATCAGAGTCCTAATTTTTTTTTTTGTTTGGAAAGACAATTATCCCTAGGTTATCTCAAGAAATTTATGTAAATTTGTTACAAATATGGCTCAGGAAACCGAGGGACAAGGTTAGATTTTGTGTTGATTGCTAGATTGCAGAAGTCCGAAAACACTCTGTTTTGAAGTAATTTCTCTTTTAATGAAAGAAGTACCATTTCCTTGAAAGTGTTGAGTCAATCTTGAAGTAGATTTCGTGCTACTCCGGTGGTAGAGGGATCCTGCTACCTGAGCAGCCTTGTTTATACGGTTTAGATAAGTATTTTAGTCTCGTTTTCATTTCTAGCTTAGGCAAGTTTTTGAAGTTTATGTTCATACTTGTTTACATTAACTATCACAGCTAGACTTACTCTTATAAACTCTTCCAAAATATCATCACGATGAATAAGGCATAGCTGTGGTATTGTAGGTTTTAGTTGCATTTCCTTTCAAATTTTATGATTTATGCTTGTTTACACTAAGTGTCACAGCCCGTCTTACTCCTACAAACTCTGCCAAAACATCATTAACAATGAATAAGAAACAATTGTGGTGTCTTAGATTCTAGTTGTATTTGCTTTCAATTTTATGTTTATTTTCAATTGCACTGAATAATACAACCATACTTGTTTTACAAACTCTTCCAAAATATCATTCCTATTGAACGAGATGGGCTGTAGAATTCCATAGACTAGTTGCATGTTAATTTAGTTAGAGAACTCCGGAGGTTGATTGCATTTAGTTCAACTCTGTCACTACATTTCCAGTTTGATAATGGAATTTTAGTTTAACTCTGTTCACTGTACTTCAAGTAGATTAGAAGCACTCTAGTTCAGTCTCATTCCATTTTGTTTCAAGAAAAGATTAATGGCATTCTAGTTTAAGTTGTAGTCGCTGTCTTTTAAGATTGATAGACCACTTTCCAGACTAGGTTATCCATTGTATTTCAAGTAGCATTAGTTGTCAAAATTAGTCTCTCGGCCTTCATTATTTACAAACTTACTTTTGTTCTAAATCTATATTGATACATCATCACATGAACAGGGGTCAGTAATATCAGTTTAAGGCTTTGATCACTCTGCAAATTTTTTACAAACTCACTTATAGCCTTTTTCCCAAGCATCATTTTAGAAAATCTCAAAACTTATGAATAAGGCCTAGAAGTGATAAGTCAAGTTGCAGAATAGGGTAACTTCAAAATCATAGGTTAATCTATAATAGAAACCTTACTGTGTTACAAATAATCATTTTGTAATATTGTGAGTTGATTGTTTATTTAGGAGAACTTCATTTACACTTAACTTGTCCATTTCTCAATCTCTTCCAACACACCTTTAATGAATGAATTGGATAAGTTCAAGCTCATGTTGTGATTTTTTTTTTTTGCAATGAAGTCATTATCAATCTTTGCATTTTTTGTTTGTCATCCATAGTTTAGGCTTTGTTCCGCTTTAAAAAAAAAAAAACCAATAGCTTCTTTTCACCAGCACTTAGTTCTTTCCCTTTTCAAACATAAAACCATAAAACCAAAAACATCACAAAACACTAAACACAACGTAGTGAGAAACAAATACCTAGGCACATATAGTGCACCACACTTCAGCAGTTTACCAACCCTGGTTGACAATTAATGAACTCAATTTAGGAACACTAGGTTGAGCACAAACAATGAGATCAAGGAGAAGGGTCTCTTAATGATGAGGCAATATCCATTGATGAGGAGAAGGGAGGGAAAGAGAAGAGATGATCCTCCAGCATTGTGATAGCAGGAGGGGAACCATTTTTATCAGGAGATGGAGATGAAGCAATTGCTTCCACTAGAGAGGCTCTTGCATCTTTTCAAGGATTTCCTAATGATCTTGCATATAGAGGACATGAGCAGCATGTGTCTATGCTAAAAGAAAATGAGACAGAACAAAGGAGGGATCAGAAAGCTAACATAGCATAAGATGATCCACTATTGCTAGAAGATGAGAATGGAGCAAATGCTCCAATCGGAGGCACTCTTTCATCACTAAGAGTTGTCTCCAAATTTCATGTGACTTTCACACATGAAACAGAGTTGAAATTGCGCAGTGGAAGATGGGACATGAGGATCCCATCTATTATGCATATGAGGATGGTCCCTGAAACGTCTTTATCTAGTCTGAACCCACGTGGGAGGCCACCTGATTCAGATTTTGTGGGGAATACCTCATAACTTGCTTCTCCAAACTTAGATCCAAGAGGGATTGGATCACTTGAAGATAAAGCTACAACGTTGGGAGACTGGGTAAGCTCAAGGAGGAGAGAAATCTTCTTCGATTATCATCATCACCCACTCTCTTTTTTGGATCTATGCTGTGGGAGGAGAAAAATGGAAGGAACAAACTTCCAACACACACCTTTGGAATAGAAGATGTCAAGGAGAGGATTATAAACATGACAGATGCTTCTGTTGATGCATCATCATCGTTGTCATTGTTGAGAAGTGTAGATCTATATTGGAAATCCCAACTGCTAGTGGATTATTCCAAAGACCTTCACACACGTATGATACTTGATGACAAGCTACATGAAGAGGAGCTCACGATCCGGATTTACGCAGGAACGCAACAGAATAAACACATAACCATAAATACAGAGATGCAGCGGAAATAACACTTCATTTCATTAATATCAAAGAACTGAAATTTGCTTACAGACAATGGAAATAGAACTAGCTAGGGTACTGGTAGCTATCTCTGAGAAGAGATGTGGTGGCTACAGACCTCTGAACTGCTTTACAATGAGGCGCGAGGGCCTATTTATTATTGAGAAACAATGGAGAACCCTAAACATCCCAAAACCTAACCCTAGGAGATGAAGCGCCAAAACTATGGGCCCCGTTTGGGTAAATTGGTGTTTCAACTTCCCAGGGACGTAACTTTGGCATACTATCTCCGTTTGACGCATATGATACATCATTAGAAAGCTCCATCCGAGGACTACAGCTGTCGGGACGAATTTTATCAGAAAATTCGCTGGCGCTTTCGTACCCAAAAAACGTCGTTTAGGGCCTCAAAACGGCTCCGGAAGTTCAGGACCCGAAAAACTGCTTAAAATAGTAAGTTATGCCAAAACGGAAAAACTGAAAGAGACAATGGTGGGGGCCCAAGTGGAATAGGCGGGTGGCCACCAATATCCACTGGATCAGTACTTATTCCAAGGAGGAGTCATCTATCATCATGGTAGAATATTTTTGTCTAGAGCTTCTAAGCTCAAGCATAATATACTACAAGGAGCATACAAAGAGTTCTGTTTCAGCCATATACATTCCATGAGGATCTACAACATCATCATCATGGGCTTTGATTGGAAAGGCTTGGAAGAAGAACTACATCAACATTTTCAAGAATTCATGAGCTATGTGGAGTTGGGGCAGACACTCCCTTGATGTGCAAAAGGAGATTTACTTCCATAATAGCTGCTTCCCAAAAGAACCAAAAATATCTCACACTTTCAGCCATAGTGAGATGACATCTGCAGTAAGAAAGTGGTGGGGAAACCACTTACCACACCCTGATTTGATGCATCAAGGAGATGCACTACGCTTGTTAAGTCCCTATATTAATAGTATAGCCCCTTATTATGTTAGTGTAGCCCCCCTTATTATTATTATTGTACCCCTGTAACCCCCATATTGTTATTATTGTGCCCTTAAATTATTATTGTTAGGTCGGCTAGGATTACAATGTGGCCCACTACGATTACATTATGGGCCCATGGACTCTTATATATAGAAAGGAGGTTTTGTAAATTGTATCATCCAAGAATTGTTCATTTATGTAATGTATTGAAGGTTTCCCCCTCGAAGTGGCTTATTTCTAAGGCGTTCATATCTTCTTTCTTCTATTTTTGGAGCTGGTTACACAACATTTGGTATCAGAGCTTTGGATTCTAGGGTTTCACTGCTCCAAATAGGTCATCGTGGAAGTTTCGCTATAACTTTTTTTCTACGAAGCTTCAGAAGCTCAAATTTTTAGGTTTCGAAGCTGAAATCTTGAGGAAGGTTGTCTAAAAATTTCAGAGCTTGGTTCACAATATTTTCGGAGATATCATCTGTGGAAGTTAGGTCATTTTTCAAGCTCCTAAACAGGTCATCGTGGCATTTTCGCTATAAATTTTTTTCTACGAAGGTTCAGAATCTGAAATTCGTATGGTGCGAAGCTGAAGTCCTAAGAAAATTCTTCAAAAAATTTCAGAGCTTGGTTCACAATATTGTTGGAGATATGATCTGTGGAAGGTAGTTATTTTTCAGGCTCCTGAATTTCATCTCAAAGAGGTGATCATGGGAAAAGTTCAATAAATCTCTCTCTGGGAAGTGGATTTGAGTGCCATAAAAAGTGGTCACAATTACACGTTCTTTAGTTTCTTTGCTATCAGTTTCAGAGACAAAGGACGAAACAGTGACACGTGGCAAGTCCTACAAGTTTGCTCTACTGAACCAGTCCAGAATTAGGTCATTGTGGGAGATTGGACACAAATTTGTCTTGGGGAATCCAAATTAGATCAGACCTGTGGCATTTGAAAGAAGATTCAGAGGGCTACTACAGGGATGAATTTTAGATATTGAAGATTTTCAATCACAGAGATAATCCAATTTAAATATCGAGCTCCTCAAAAGCAAGAAAAAGGTGTGTATTTTTCCAAATTGCATAAGCCTTGTTTGAAGAATCAATTTGAATTGATTCCAAGGGCATATTTTAGATTTTTTATTAGTATTGGGTTCTATAATGCCTCCAAAAAATAATTCCATACCCATTAATCCCTCAAAAATCTATACTATGACACATGAAGAGGAAGAGTTGCAGTATGAGATATCAAAATTACGGTACCAAGTGCAACAAGTTTCAATCTTACGAAGAGCAATTGAAGATGAAATAGATGGTTTAAAAGTAGAAATGGAGGCTAAGTTGGATGGTTTGAAGGATCAAATAATAGAAAATATGGATGATAAATTAATGGAAGATCACATCGAGCATCAACAACAAGTTCTCCAACTCTCAAAGGATAACCCAACTTTGGTGCAGAATCTAATGAAACAACGGGAAGATCAACATCACATCGAAAGAAGTTATGAAGCAGTCATAGAAACAAGAACTCGACAAGTACGATCAATTTCAGAGTATCTCAGCAAGTGGAAGAACTTTCCTGTAAAATATTTCACATGGGAGGATGAGAATTTTATACGGAAGCATCAAGAAATAATCAAGCGTTGAGGACAACACTTGTTTGAAGGAGAGGGGCATGTTAAGTCCCTATATTAATAGTATAGCCCCTTATTATGTTAGTGTATCCCCCCTTATTGTTATTATTGTACCCCTGTAACCCCCATATTGTTATTATTGTGCCCTTAAATTATTGTTGTTAGGTCGGCTAGGATTACATTGTGGCCCACTAGGATTACATTATGGCCCCATGGACTCCTATATATAGAAAGGAGGTTTTGTAAATTGTATCATCCAAGAATTGTTCATTTATGTAATGTATTGGAGGTTTCCCCCTCGAAGTGGCTTATTTCTAAGGCGTTCACATCTTCTTTCTTCTATTTTTGGAGCTCGTTACACAACAGCGCTGGTACCACATGTGGGACTATGACCCAACTCCTCATGCTCAAATTTATGTTTTCTTATACGTAGTTTTACTTCCATACATTGATGATATACTTGTACTATTTAT
>JAXQQM020071159.1:0-85786 GCA_034641835.2 Pinus albicaulis | reverse complement strand
AACTGTATATTAGAAATTTCTAATCAGCAATTTCAAGTAGATCTTAATATTTTACCTTTAGGATGATACGATGTATTTTTGGGCATGGACTGGTTGGAAAAGCATTGGAACCTAGTAGACTGTAAGGAGAAGGTTATTTATTACAGAATGCATGATGGAACCCAGAAGGAAATCCAAGGAATCAAGAAACCATTGCAGTTGCGCCCAATAACAGCATCCCAATTGAATAAGTGTATAAGGAAGGGGTGCCAACTATATGCTATTCAGGTGGGATATATAGATTCTAAGGAGAAATTGCTTACGGTGGAAAATATACCAGTAGTGCAAGAATTTCTGGATGTTTTTCCAGAAAATATTCCTGGGTTACCACCAAAAAGAGACATTGATTTTACTATAGAATTAATGCCTAGAGCTTCTCTCGTTTCAAGGGTTCCTTATAGAATGAGTGTGCCGGAATTAACAGAGTTGAAGATGCAGTTGCAGGAACTGCTGGATAAAGGTTATATTCGCCCAAGTGTTTCACCTTGGGGAGCACCCGTTCTGTTCATGAAAAAGAAATATGGGACCATGTGGATGTGCATGGATTACATGCAGCTCAACAAATTAAAAATAAAGAATAAGTACCCTTTACCAAGAATTGATGACCTATTCGATCAAGTGAAAGGGGCCACTGTGTTTTCCAAGATAGATCTGAGATCGGGCTATCACCAAATTCGAATCAATGAAGAAGACATTTGCAAGACAACATTTCGTACAAGGTATGGTCACTACGAGTTTGTAGTGTTACCCATTGGGTTAACTAATGCACCAGAAACCTTTATGAGGTTAATGCATGGGGCTTATCTTCATAGATGATATCTTGATCTATTCCAAGAACCTGGAAGAGCATAAATAACATTTGAGGATTGTGTTATAATTTCTAAGAAAACATCGACTATACGTAAATTTTAGTAAGTGTTATTTCTTTAAATCATAAATCCAGTATTTGGGACACGTTATTTCCGCTGAGGGAATTGTTGTTGATCCTGAAAACATCAAAACAATTATGGAATGGTGAGTACCTAAGAACATGGCAGATATTAGATCCTTTATGGGGCTAGCTGGATACTGTCGAAGGTTTATTGAAGGTTTTTCCAAAAAAAAATTTCCTATTACTTCCTTGCAGAGGAAAGGAAAAGTTTTCAGCTGGACCATAGAATTCCAAAGGAGTTTTGAAAGGCTCAAATAGTTATTGACTACAGCTCCTGTGTTAAGGGTAGCTGACCCTAACAAAGAATTTGAAGTATGTACATATGCAAGTAAAGAAGGAGTTGGGGCAGTCCTGTCTCAGGAAGGCAAAGTGGTAGCTTATGAATCCAGAAAGTTGAAGGATCATGAGCAAAGATACTCTACATATGATTTGGAATTGAAAATAGTATTTCATGCGCTCCAAGTATGGAGACACTGCTTGCTGGGCAAAAAGTTTGTATTAAAAACAGATCATAGTAGCTTGAAAATTTACTTCAAGCAAGCAGATTTGAACTCAAGACAGGCAAGATAAAATGCATTCCTTAGTGAGTTTGACATGGATATTCAGCATGTCAAAGGAAAATAAAATCGAGTAGCTGATGCATTAAGTAGAAAGTTACATGGTATATATGAGCTATATTATAATCAGTTGGAAAAAATATTTTCAGAGCAAGTAAAGAGAGAAGCACAAAAAGATCCTGAGTACCAGTTTTTGTGGCAACAAATGGAAGAAAGGAAAAAGCATGGAGGCACATCTGAGTATGGGATAAATGAAGATCAAATGTTAACTTTCAAGGGTAAGGTATATGTGCCTAACCGTTTGAACTTGAAAGAGCTGATAATGAATGAATATAATTGCAACAATTACGCAGGTAATCTGGGTTACTAGAAGATGTTGACCGCAATTAGAAAGGTATTTTTCTGGCTTGGTATGCGAAAGAACATTGCTGAATATCTAAGTAAGTGTTTGGAATGTCAACAGGTGAAGGTAGAGCATCAACATCCTGCAGGATTGTTGCAGCCCATACCTATACCCGAATGGAAGTGGGAGGTCATATCTCTAAACTTCATCACAAGATTACCAAGAACAAAAAGACAGAATGATTCTATAATGGTTGTGGTGGACAGATTGAGTAAATCTGCACATTTTATACCCGTATAGTCTACTTACAAGACTATACAAATAGCTGAAATTTTCATGAAGGAAATTTTTAGATTGCATGGCATTCCAAAGACTGTCATTTCGGATCGAGATGCTAAGTTTACTTCTACTTTTTGGAAAACCTTGTTTTCAGGTTTGGGAACGCAGATATACTTCAGTACTGCTTATCTCCCCCAGACCGATGGTCAAACGAAGTGAGTGAACCAAGTTCTGGAGGACATGTTGTGCATGTATGTGATGAAGCAGCCAACTAAGTGGGAAGATTACTTACACCTTGTTGAATTTTCTTACAACAATGGGTATCAGGAATCTCTGAAAATGAGTCCCTTCAAGGCCTTGTATGGGAGGCAATGTCGCACGCCCATAAATTGGAGTAGCCCTGAAACAAAACTAATGTTGGGACCTGAAATGCTTGCGGAAATGGAAGCAGAGGTGAGAAAAATAAGACAAAACCTGAAGGCTGCACAAGATCGATAGAAGATCTAAGCAGATAGAAAAAGGCCTTGTCATGAGTTCGCAATAGGAGATCATGTGTACATAAGGATTAAGCCAAAAAGGAGTACTTTGCAGTGCGCCTCTTGTGCCAAATTGGCTCCCAGATTCTGTGGACCCTTTGAAATTTTGGAGAGGGTAGGACCTGTAGCTTATCGGCTAGCATTACCCAGCCATATCCGAGTACACAATGTATTTCATGTGTCTCTGTTGAAGCATTATGGACATGATTCGAAGCATGTAATTCATTGGCAGCATATAGAGGTAGGATAGTAATGAAATCCTAACTTGTAATACATTTTTCTTTGAAATAAATTGACCTGAAAATTGTTATTGTTTCAGGTAGAACCGGACGAAGAGTTCCTGGTTGAGCCGCAACGCATACTTGACCAAAGGGAAATCATGCTTCGGAAGCGAGCTATCACCCAGGTAAAAGTGCAATGGAAGCACTTCATCCCGGATGAAGCTACTTGGGAGGACAGAGGTTTCATGCGGAAGGCTTACCCAGAACTCTTTGCAGAGTCAAAGTGAAACACCGAGGACGGTGTTACTTCCAGGGGGGAAGTTGTGATAACTACATTATTGCTAACTAGTTGAATTACTAGTTAAGTAATTTTATTGTTGTTGTTAAATAAAAATACTGAGACATTTAATGTTATATTGATAAAAAAAAAAATGTTATGAAAAATACTTGGACAAGAAAAGTAAAAAAGCTGATGGTAAATGTTTCCAAGAACTGAAACGAGGTTGGGAACAGTTAGAAACAATTACCTACTCCTCCAGGATAAAGGAATGATTCCATAGAGGAGTAGGGGTTCTGTGAATGGAAAAAGGAAAGAGTGAGAAATTCTTGAGCTGGTATTCACCAGTGGGATTACACTTAGAAATTTCCTAAGACTTCTGGTTCTGACTGGACTGGGTGTCCTGAGGTCACAGTAGAAGATTTATTTTCCATTGTTAACCCGAACCAATCAGTTTTGGAGCACGGGGGCAAGGAGGACGTAATAGCCTCACTTGATGGTTGGGAGGACCACAACTGACTAATTTACATTCACATAAGTATACATGCAGAACTAAACCTGCTAGTTACATGTAAATTCTTATTTGCTAGAAATATTTATCAGAAAAACAGAAAAGCGAAGCTAAGAAAAGATGTTAGCTTATATTTACTTTTCAAAATAATTTTGACTTACCAAGAAGAATCAATACTATCTCAAAAATAAATCAGAGTATTATACATTGCAGCAAAAAGAAACATTTAATGTTCCAAATCCTTATCTTTATACAGATAGATTACACTATGCCAATAATTCTGCTAATGGGTAAGAAGGATTAATAGTTTTGTTTACGGATATCTCAAAGCTGCAAGACTGTTATTTTTAACTATGTAATGGTAGAAACTAGCATTAATAGTGGAAGATTGTCAGGTGAAGGGTTAGGGTAAATAACCCAATCCCTAAACCTAGTCGTCCCTCACATATATACATTAGAAAATACACAGACATCGAAAAGAATGGTGGTCCAGACACCTTGGAGAAATAAAGGAGAAAATGATATGTGCTCATAAAAAGGAAACATTTCTATATAATCTTATTATGCATATCATATTAGCATTAAGCTAGGGTTTATCCAAGAAAATAATTGCATGAAATAGCTTCGAAAATATGAGCTGTAGCCAATAGCAGAGAAAGAAAATTTATATTCAGCCTTGAAAACATTTAGACAACACAGTCAAAACTTCAAGAAACTACACGCAGATTCTATGTAACGAAGTTATACATATAATCCAGAAGGAGGAAAACAGAGCTATCGTGTAGCCGCTCTTATGATATTAAAAATATTCGGGATAAACCCAGAATTTCCGCTCTGTGGTATCAAACCGAAGATTATTACAAAACAAACCTTTTAAAAAAAATACAAAATAAGTTACAGTTCCGCATAATCCCAACATAAAAATATCAAAACAATGTTCCCGTATGGAACCATTAATATCTGAAAATATTATTCGGCTTTCAAGACCAATCAACAGGGTTTGTGTGCATTTTTCATCTTAGAGGCCGAATGGACAAGTCGGTGGAAACCCTTGTGCATACCTGATAAATTCCTGAGTGAGTTATGTGACATGTTGAACCTTGAACCGAAAAATCTTTCCGCATAACAAAACTATTGCTACGAGGCTTCGAAAGCCTTACCTGCCAAAACAATTGAACCGAAATGATTAGAATACATCATGGCTACATAGTTTTATACTAGAAGAAAATGATAAACCCTATTTATCAATTCATATTACCTGAAGAAAGTGCCAAATAAATTGGTTGCTAATACCTCGTGAGCCTGTATCACAGGGAAGAAAAAGGGGATAAATATTCATAACGTTTTAACATCCAAACACCAGTTAAACGAGTAAAATGGCAACAGAGGTTTTGGCAATCGAAAACAAATAATACAGGGGTAAAAGAAGTAACCTAAAGACATAACTGAAGTGGCGACCGGGCGAAACAGAGCATTGTGGGAAAACTTCATTATTCAACCTGTTTATAAGAGGAAAACCTCCTGCAATTCCTGAATCAGGCTTAGCGCTGCCATGGACAACCAAGTCGAACTTTGAAACGTAGATCCGACATAATGGTGGAGCAAACCCCAGTGAACAAGAACAACGCCGAAGGAAAAATGACATGCAGAATAGCCAAATGCATGGAGATAGGGCTTGGCGGGATTGCCAAGGCCCAGCTCCCGCCTCGACTAGTTGTCATCGATCCAAAAGCATTCAATCAACAGTGTAGAAGGTGTGTAACAACCTCGTGATCTTCGCAAGCTATAAACTCCACATAGGTGTCACAGAGATTTCTGTAAGTAGATCAATGTGCATAAATGCCAGTACTAATAGCTAAGTCCAATTAAAACGATATGACAAGTGTAGTGGAGTAGTATTAAATCTAGATGGTTCGATAAACTATTTCCAATGTTTTGAGTCGACTAACATATATATATATATATATATAAGAACCATAGTAATGCCAAAAATTAACACATTGCTGAAACGTTTATATTAATATATCTGTGATATTAGATTTCAATCATATTTTACATGGTTATATGGCAAAGTTTGAATAATTACTATATGATAAAGTCATGAAGGATAATTTTTTTTTAAGAGGTTTGTGATGGTTGTGACAAGAATCATTGGCATCATCTCGACTAACGAATTCACCGCACTTGCCATCAAAGACGAGCCCATTTCCTGGAAAATTTTCTTCAAGCAACGAAGTTAGTGATCTCTCCAGAAACTCCTGCATAATAGAGACGAGTGTTTCATGGCCGAATTCTTCTACTATCAATGCAAGCCTCATAGCTCTGGTGATGCCTTTATTGAAGAAGTGGCTCATTTTTTGATTAGATGTGGGTTGTTCACGTCGTGTTCTATGGACTCAATCATGTGACTCCACACTTTAGAGCCTCTTGGGTCAAGTACTCCAATGGAATACCAAGTTATGGCAATGGGGATTTCTTGGAAAATCCGTGAATCCTTGACGACTGCAACAAGGTCACCATGTATGTTGTGGTAGTTGAGATGTGGGACGAACACATGTGGGAAAGCCATGATTTGACATTGTACGAGATAACATTACAAAAAGCGAAGCGACGGGAACAACGATTGAGATTATTTCATGTGTCACATTTTCACTTGATGACAAAAATAGGATATTGGGATTGGCTGGGGTGAAAAAAACCCAGCTTAGATTTATCTTAACTACGGATCTATCAAGCATCGAGAAGGATGAAATATCTAGAGGTGAAAACCTCTTTTTTGAGTGCAAAACTTGAGGAAAGTGTTCCACCTCTAGATATTTGATCCCTCTCATCCCTTGATAGATCTTAAGATAGATCTAGGCTTGTTTTAGTCATGTGCGACCAAGGAAAATATATTGATGATATGAGGAAAATATGATTAATTTTATCAATAATATGTAAATACAACTAATATTAATATAACCATTTTAAATATGCCAAATATGTTTGAGATTTATCGAGTCATTTTAATTTTAAAATTTCTTAGTTACCTCAGTTTGTTGAGATGATAAATATTGTGAAATAACTATAATGATGAAAAATGACAATAAATTTTTTGAATGCAAAGTGACAATGTAATAATATTGAATGATAGAAAATGTGAATGATAAGAATGTAGTCAATTACAAATATCCTTCATTTTTATCAGTCTCAAACTATTTTCTTCTACTATTCTTATTGTCACCCTTGTTAGTTTCGTCATCTTTCCATATCAATTATATGAAAAAGACAGTAGAAATCATAAATCATAAACTATTTAAAAATTTAGCTCGAGTTGTTGTAGTAAACATCATACCTTGTCTCTCTTGCTCTCCAATATTATTAGGTTTAATTACTATAACACAAAAATAGTTCTACATCATCAAAATATTTTGTGCTTAAATTGAAATCAATGCACACTATTAATCCAATGACTTTAAAACTAATGTACCATCATACATCCAATTACATCAAATAAAAAATAAACATATACAATGAAATCAATGCATCTAATGCAAGATATCAAATAAGATTAGAAAACAACATCTACACAGAAATCAATGCATCTAATGCAAGTAATCAAATAGGATTAGAAATTAACATCTACACTCAAATAAATGCATCTAGTGCAAGTAATAAAATAGGATTAGAAACCAACATATACACTAAAATCAATGCATCTAGTGCAAGAAATCAAATAGGATTATAAATCACCATCTACACCGAAATCAATGCATTTAGTGAAAGTAATCAAATAGGATTAGAAATCATTTATATTGAAATGAATACACATAGTGTAAACAATCAAATATAATTATAAATCAACATCTACATTGAAATTAATGCATCTAATGCAAGCAATCAAATAGGATTAGAAATCACCATCTACACTGAAATCAATGCATTTAGTGCAACCAGTCAAATAGAATTAGAAATCATCTACATTGAAATCAATGCATATCTCTCCCCTCCATCTACATCTCTCTTTCCCTCCCTCTCTGCACTCTTTGTCTTCCTTTCTCTCCCACTTCTCTCTCTCCCTCTATCTTAACCTTCTAACTTTGTCACCATATGCCTCTCTCTCTCCTTCTCTCCCCCATTCTCTTAATATATTCTTCTTTGTCTCTTTATCTCACCCCCAAACATACACACTCTCTCTCCATCTCTCCCTTGTCACTCACTCACTCTCTCCACTTGTTACTCTCTATTTCTTTCTTCTTCCCCCACTCTCTCCCTATCCAACTCCATCTCTCTATCCATCCCTCTCTCCCCATCCAACTCCATCTCTCTATCCCTCTGTCTCTCCCCATTCAGCTCCATCTCTCTATCCCTCCCTCTCTCCCCATACAACTCCATCTCTCTATCCCTCCCTCTCTCCTCCTCTGATCCTTCCTCTCTCTCCCTTTCTCTCCTACCTCCCTCTCTCTTCCCCTTTCTCTCTCTTTTTTTCTCTCTCTCTCTACCCTCTAATCCTTTCTCCTTCTCTCTCCCTCTCTCCTTCTCTCTCTCTCCCACCTCCATCTTTATGTCTCCCTCTCCCTCTCTTACCCTTCTCTACCTCTCTCACTCCTCTCCCTCTCTCTCTCTTCATTCCTCCTATCCCTCTCCTTTAGTTTATCTCAATATCTCCCTTGTCACTCCCTCTATTTCTCCACCTATATCATATGTTTTTGTTCTTCCCTCCCATAAATATCTAGAGTTTATATATATATATATATATATATATATATATATATATATACAACAAATTTAATATTTTATTAATATAAATCTATTAAATTTAATAATTTTAATATTATAATATATTAATATCAATATTAGATTTAGTAGTAATAATAATAATTTTAATATTAATATTTTAATATTAATGTTAGGGTTAATAATGTTTTTTTTGCATGGTATTATTATTAATTTGGTCCATGGTATTTGGTCTATAGGCTTCAAATATAATTAGATGTTGATTTCTACTCCTATTTGATATATTTTTACTTATTTACTTTAAATTTTTATACCTCTTTTATAAATATGGTATTTGGCCCATGGTATTAATAATAATTTGTCCCATGGTATTTGGCCCATAGGTTTCACCTAAATAAAACTTCTTTTTGAGTTTTTGTAAATATAAATAGATTTATGGAGTAAATATCAAAAGAGGGTTATATTTATATTTATTTACCATACCTATGGAGTAAGTATAAAAAGAGGTTTTATTTATTTACCATACCTCTGGTTTATATATATTTTTATTTATTTACCATATGTCTTTTTTTAGTGTTCTTAAAACTCTTCATATTTTAAATTTATTTTTAATTGTTTATTTATATGGTTATGTAAGTTACTTTTAAAGCCGACATTATTTATATTTTATTTAAAAAAATAAAAATAAAATTGGCTTCCGACATACTTACACATCGGGGTCATACTGGGCTGTAGAATGCGCCTCTCAATGCAATAATGTTTGTGGCTTTATCTCTCTCTATAAAATGAAATGAAATGAAATTTTAATGTCCACAAGACTAAAAATAGTCTATGGGACTATGAGTTCCCTATTTTTCGCCTTTTGCATTTCTGTCATTTTCTTATTCAAATTGATGATGAGTGACCCAACCTTCCAACAATCTCATCGCTGAAAATACAATGCCAAGAAACTGATGCTAACATATTCCCATAACTTTCTCTTATGTCTTTGATTGCATCACATTCCAAAATGAAATGTTTTTCCAATTCCATTGCCCCAGACGTGAAAAATGTACACACTCGTTCTTCCCAAGCTTCTTTTGGCCTTTTCCACCGGCATGTTACACACCGAAGATGATGTGGGTTGGTTATTAATTGAGAAATAAGAACCTTTTCCCTCCATGGAATGTTAGCTCCAATGTACTCGTTTTGTTGGAGATCATGCCCATGGTTGAATTTTTCAATGTAGTACTTCTTCTTTCTACCCAACTCTTTTCCCCATACCTGTTTACGAAAATTCTCCATAACAAAATTATTTAGCTCCTTGCTATTTGTGGGACAAGCATTGAGGTAGATATTCCATTTTTTCATCCATGTGTAGTTTTGTCTCATCCATGTTTTCTTTCTTTCACTCATGCCTTCCTTGAAGATAACATTAGGCCATCTACCTACTCCCACTTGCTCAATTCTTTTTAGATATATTATGAGCCACACCATAGAAATTTCTTCAATGGGAGTTGCTCCTGTTTCACTCAACATTATCTCATAAGGTACCGAACTTTTTATTTTGAACTTTCTCATGATCAAACGTTTTTGGATTTTCTCAATTTGCTTCCATTTTGAGACAGGGGTGTTGCTAGCCCACAATTTACACCCATATAGCATCACTGGACAAACTAGGGGTCCAAAAAGCACTTTAATTGTTTTCCAATCCCATAACTCTGCCTTTTGAGATATGTTTTGAAGAGAATATAATGCTTTCCACCCTCCTAATATTATCTTCTTTCTGCAGTCCTCCCAATTAAGTTTGTTGTTGAAATCGATCGCAATGTATTTGTACTCGTTTACTTCTTCAAGAGTGTTGCCTTGAAAGAAGAACGTATGCTGACTCTTCTTCCTTTTATTAGAGAAAATCATATCTTGGTCTTGCTAATATTGACTTTCATCCCCACTTCTCTACAAAAATTCTCAAGGGCATATAGGTGCGTCTACAATCCATGGGCCGATTTAGAAATCAATACAAGATCATCAACATATAAAAGAAAATTTATCACAAACTCCCCCAACCGAACACCATCCCCACCTTGCACATTTTTCCACTCTTCCAGTTTATCAATATATAAACCAAAAAGAGTAGGAGATAGAGGGCAACCTTGCTTGACTCCAATGTCACTTCTAAAGCTTTTTGAAATACCCGCTGAGGTTCTAATTTTGAATTTCACCTCTTCATTAAGTTTATGGACAACAACTCTATAATGCAAAGGAATGTCCAGTTCTTCCATTCTACGCCACATCCTATCTCTAGGGACTGTGTCAAATACCTTTTTGAAGTAAAAAAAACAACATAATACTTCTTCATCATCCCCCCAAACCTTTTCAATAATGTGTCTCAACGTGATGTCATGATCCATTGTAGAATGCTTCGGCCTAAAATCCGCTTGCCCTTTTGCCCTCTTTTCTTTTACTTCTGCCCATTTACTAATTCTATTTTCTACCATGCTTCCGAAAAGCTTTGCAAACAAAGGATTGATCATAATGGGCACATGCACACAATTTTAATAGTTTCGTGTGAAACTAAAATTAAGTCGACCTTGGATTTGACAGACAGTATAATCTCATCAATATTGGGAAAAAATCACCTTCCTTCTTTCATTGAAATAATCAATTAACAATAGCTTATTAGAATTAAATTAGTTTAAATCTACCTTTACAATTCACGTTATTGATATTGTTTAGATATCAACAACCTACTTATTAAATCTAATGATGTTTTTTTTTCCTATGGTTCATGGACTCCAGAGATGATGATCTCTACATCCACACAATATTTGTATGAGACAGTTCTCAAAGACATGCACCTTCAATAAACTAATATACACACTTGTATTATTACAAGTAGGATGTAATTCAACTTATGAGATATCTGGTGCCTCATGCAAGGACCAACGTATGGAATTTCTCCAAGAATAGTGTCTCATGCAAGGATCAATCATATGGATTTTATCGTAAGGACCTAGTTGGTGCTCTCCTGATTTCACCCATTAGGGAACTCTGTCAATCCGACTGCCCAGAAATGGAGCTTCCACAGATCGAAAGTCCTCAATTGTGTATATAATGTTGACCAATCATTAGAACCAAAACAAAAGTAATCGAAATGGTAATAATGATCATTGTAAAGGCCCAATCTAAAGTTTGTAGTGGAATCGTTGGCATCGTATCCACCCCACTTGTCGTCAAAGATGAGTCCATTTCCTGGAAAAGTTCCGTCAAGCAACAAAGTTAGGGATCTATCTAGAAACTCCCGCACAATAGGGATGAGTGTTTCATGGCCGAATTCT
Source organism: Pinus albicaulis (assembly GCA_034641835.2). Lineage (NCBI taxonomy): Eukaryota > Viridiplantae > Streptophyta > Pinopsida > Pinales > Pinaceae > Pinus > Pinus albicaulis. The sequence goes on along the minus strand of JAXQQM020071159.1, from coordinate 74,059 downwards.
TCTACTATCAATGCAAGTCTTGTAGCTCTGGTGATGGATTTGGGTGTCGAGAGAATTAAACTTGTGACCTCTCAATAGCAAAGGCGTTTTAACACCTATAGCTCAACCAATTGAGCTAACCCTCAAGGCTATTGAATAAAATAATTATTAATTTAAGAATAATAACTTTTCAAGTAACAAATATGTTGACTCATGGACAATGTTTTTAGGTTTTCAATGACGCTAATGATATCAAGACATACAAGAAATTGAGAAAAAAATGATACATTGACATAGTTGCCTTTAAAAATCCTTAAAATCTTGCGTTAATATTATTAATATAAAAAACCCTAAAGATAATATGTATAAAATAGTGAAATAAAAATTTGAATAAAATCGATATTATATTATGAGAAATACAGTCATAATAATTTCCATGGTGAAGTGGACTAATCCCAAAAACACTTTGGAATGAATGAAAGTGTGAAATTTGTGTTACAAAATAAGTTCACAATGAAGATCATTTTTTAACTTTAATAATATGAGACATAAAATACCTAATTTCATAACATAATACTCTTCAAAACCTCTTGATGTATACAAATCATAGTGCTCTTGGTATTGTGAGTTTGACTAGATTCAAAATAAAAATGATATTATAAATAATATTTAGTATGACCAGTTTTATTTGTTTTATGGGCATTTTTTCAAATTTTGTGAATGATATTTGAGATAAATGATCCCAACAAATAACATGTATCACTAACCCCAAGGGACATAGGTGGATTTGATCTTGTGACTTCTTTGGTTACCCCAAGGGACATAGGTGGATTTGATTTTGTGACTTCCTTGGTTATTATGATTTCATTATTGCAAGTCAAACCACTTGAAGTAACACTTGATGAAAGTAGGCTATATTTCTTTTTATGAAAGAATATTACACTTTTTTTAAATACTAGACACTTAATTAATAAATCATAAATAACTCATCAACAATTAAGTTACTAAAAATAGGTTAACAACCTAAGACTAGGAGTGAAAGCCTACCCCTTATGACCACCAACCTGTCATTCTAGGTGGTGTGATTTTTCTTGAATCACTGTGACGAGTCAACTTGCATTCTCGAATAAGAGCGAGAGTTGACTCTAATAACTTTTAGTTTGACAATTGAATTATGATAAGTTTTCTCTCTATTAAAAAAGTTGTTGGACACCTAATCCTCAATAGGTAGGTGTGGGAGGCAAATGGACAAAAGGAGTCCAAGTAACTTTGGAATGTGGAATCCAAGAGTCACACCAATGTAATATAAATACACATCTATGGTTAATAAAATATATCTCATGCTTATCTTTCCTATGTGTGTGTGTTTGACATAGTTGAGTTCAACATGGTGTAGGAGCTAAGATGTAATCTTGCCTTGCCTCATTATTGTGAGTTAGTGGTTTTCTGACCCAGCCTAATTTTATATCTATGTTTGTCTGCCATTTTCCAACCCATCCAGCCCATCAGACCTGACATTTTCAGATCCTGTAGTAGCAGCCCTACCTTCCTCTCCTTGCCATCCGCTGCTCTAGCATTTGTCCATTACTAAAATAACCTTCTATGTGCACTGTCATCTGTCAACAAAACGGTTTCTCTGCGCTATTGTTCGTTGCCGGACGGTTTCTCTTCGCTCCTCCCACTGTGACTGTATTGATAGTTGAAACGTGCCTTCGTTTTGTAAATCATTTGTTTGTGCATAGGTGACTGTGCTTGGCAGAGATTACGCATGCCTACCCTTCGGACCTGTCCCGACACCGCTGCAACTGTCCTCACAGCCTTGAAACGTTGTCTCCCCGGATCCTCGCACAGTCCTCCTCGGACCACACTCTAAAGTGGGGCTTAAAATTTCTTTCACCTCACATCACAAAAATTTTCAACAACATCTTACAGCAGGGGTTCCCCATAGATTGGACAACTAGTATGGCAATACCTCTTTTCAAGAGTGGTGACGTCAATAATCCCTCCAATTATAGAACCATAATGATAAACCCCTTGTTTGCAAAGTTATTTGGAAGCATGTTGGAAAAAAAAATCAGCAAGTGGGCAGAAGAAAGAGATAAACGTGCTAAAGGGCAAGCAGGTTTTAGACCTAAACATTCCACAGTTGATCATTGTATAACTTTAAGGCACATCATTGAAAAAGGTTGGGAAAAAAAGGAAGAAGTTTTTTGTTGCTTTGTTGATTTCAGAAAAACCTTTGACACAGTTCCTAGGGATAAGCTTTGGGGTAGAATGGAGGAACTCGGGGTTCCCAAGCATTTGAGAGGAGCTATGCATAGGTTGTATGAAGAGGTGAAAGTCAAAATCAGAACTTCAGCTGGCATTTCTGAAAGTTTTAGAAGCGATATCGGGGTCAAGCAAGGTTGCCCATTGTCTCCTACCCTTTTTGGGTTATATATTGACAAGCTTGAAGAGTGGCTAAATTCACAAGGGGGTGACGGTATCCATTTGGGCAAGTTCGTTATCAGGCTTCTTTTGTACGCAGATGACCTTATATTGATTGCTAATTCGGCTCTTGGTTTGCAAGAGCATTTACATTCCCTTGAGCATTTTTGTAGAAGGGTTGGGATGCAAGTCAATATTAGCAAAACGAAAGTAGTGGTTTTCTCTAACAAAATAAAGAATAACCAACATAAGTTCTATTTTGAAGGCAACATTCTGGAAGAAGTTGCAGAGTACAAATACCTCGGAATTGACTTCAACAGAAATTTAAGTTGGGATGGTTGTAGAAAGAAAAGAACTTTAGGGGGTTGGAAAGCATTTTATGCTCTTCTAAACAGGTGTAGAGAGGCAGAGCTGTGGGACTGGAAAACCACCCTAACTCTTTTTGGGCTTCTAGTGATTCCGGTGATTCTCTATGGTTGTGAACTATGGGCCAGCAGCACAACCAAGTTGCAGTGGAAACAAATTGAGAAAATTCAGAAACGTTTGATTACAAACAAATTCAAAATTAAAAGTGCAGTTCCTTATGCTATCCTGTTAAGTGAAACAGGGGCTGCTCCTATTGAAGCAATGGCTATGGTGCGAGTCATAAGGTATCTGAAAAAAATTGAGCAAATGGAAGAGGATAGATGGCCTAAGGTTGTGTTTAGTGACAGATTGTGCAAAAGACAGAAGACTTGGATGCGGCAAAATAACAAATGGTTTAGTAAATGGGGTATTTTCTTGAGCATGTGTCCTACAAACAGTAAAGAGATAAAAGCATTTGTTATGGATAAATTCCACAAACATACTTGGAAGAAAGAGCTAGAGAGAAAGAAGAAGTACTACATAGAAGAGTTTAACCCCACGCATAACCATCAACAAAAGGCGTACATAGGGGCTAATATTTCTTGGAGATCTAAAATTCTTATTGCTCAATTAAGGACTAATTCTCATCAACTCTGTTGTGAAACAGGGCGCTGGAAAAGGCCAAAAGAAATGTGGGAAGAAAGAGTATGTATATTTTGCTCCTCCGGAAAAGTGGAAACAGAAAAACATTTCATTCTAGAATGTGAGGCCTTCAAGGACACCAGGGAAAACTATGCAGGTATTCTGGCTGCTAATTATTGGGATAATCTATTCAGCGAAGAGTTTGTCGATAAGCTGGGAGTGCTCATTGTAAAACTTCACAGGAAAAGGGCCGAATACAAGAGTCAGATAGAGAAGCAATCTGTCCCATAGGCTATTTTTAGCCTCGTGGACATTAAAAATTCTTTCTTTCTTTCTTTCTCTTGGACTCCCTTGAGTGCTTCCATAGTGTATTCATTTTATAGCCACGAGGCATCCATCAGGAAAATTTCCAGCATACACTGTTCCACACGCACCATTTCCTAGTTTCTCACTAGGTGCAAAACATTTTGTAGCTCTCTCCAACTTTGCGTATGTGAACAATTTTGTGATGAAAGCCTTACCATGGAATGAAAGAGGGCTTGCAAGTTAACTTGGATCACTCTCCATATCGCTCCCCACTGTCCATATCACTTATGTAATATCTCCCACAGTCATACATATTGCATGTGTATGTCGCCGGTTTCTCCTTCGCTCCATTACAAAACTACCTACCATCCAGCGCTCTCCCCACTTCGCTGCACGTCGATCTCTACTCCATCGATAGGTACCGATCTCTCTCCCTCGGCCCTTCGTGGCTCTCCATACCACTATTAACCCCGTCATACCTGTGTCATAGCACCATCACTTTCATGTAGCCGAATTTCCCCGGAATTGGTTGCAAGTGGATCTTTGAAGTTGAAGAGCATACCGACAAAGGGGCAACGTACAAACCTTGGGAAGCTATACACAGGGTCGACTCTAGAGAACCTCTGAACCTGGAGCCTACCACCTGTCATCAACACTGGAACAGGCAGATACTTCCTGTCTTCTCCGTAGATACGACTTTTATTTGTGGATGTCTGCGGCGTTTTGAGAGACGAGCTCCACATACCCATTTCATGTGCTCCTTTCTTCTACTCTGAGGTGAGTTATTTGGGATATTAGACTATTATAGCAACCTATTATTGATAGCTAGGCATTTTCCTGCACTCGTGTTGTGACTTTTGATGAGGGTCGATCTCATGGAGCCGTGCCACTTGCACATCGGTTGTATCTTGCGTTGAGAACACAATTATTAAGGTACGAGTACAAGTTTGAGGAACCAAACTGCTATGGCCTTAACAAATTTGAGGTGATGCGCCTAATAGAGCCGCATTTAAAAAAAAATATAAATGAAGCGGCCACTCGCTAAGTGTTGACAAAAACTACGGAAGAATGAAAAAAAAAAATCAAGATAATTTATGGTATTGAAAGGCGGCTTCTTGCTTTCAAACCTTTGAATTCATCGACCTTATTGGTTCATTTTATATGCTTTGGTTCGAAATTTGTATATGTCAAAGAGTATTTATTAAAGACTGGTCATATGCGCACTAATCCAGGTAGTCAGTTTCTTTGTGTGTGCGTTGGCTTATAAGTTGTATTGGCACCTGCGTTCAATCTTGGATTTTGTGCCTTCAGCTCCCCAGTGCCTCAAAACTGCCTATCCAATCAATACACACTGCTCAGGTTATGTAACATATAAGGCTTGTTCATCCCTCTGGTAAAACTCCGCTGGTAATACCTCTGGTGGTAAATCTAATGGCATATAATGTGTTTTGAAGACCGTGTATAATATGAATGGTGTACTTATATCGAGCTCATATTGTTTTGGAAATCGTAAACTTCTTGTTGATGAGTAAGCATATTTAACTATTTGAAGATAGACCCTCATAGTTGAAGATTCAAAGCAATGAATACACTCATTCTTTTGTTACTTAAAAAATGTTTAGAATTAATGAAGTAAGTAAAGTTTCTCTCACCCACGTTTAAATTTGTTTGCAAAATGCACAAGAAAACATTGAATTTTTGCATTGGAGTCTCAGCTTTAGCAAGATGAACTTCAGCAAAAGAGTCCTCATTCTAAACTTGTCTTTGTTCAGAACATTGAGACAAACTCGCATCATCATCAGCAACAAGAAATTGTTCAGATCACTCAGCCCAATACAAGAGCAAATTTGAATGCAGAAGCAAACATACATCCTGCACTTCCCAAGTCCATCATCAGAGCTTGGGAAGAGCTTGTCCATAACAAGCACAGAATAGGTCTTGGATATGACAAGGATGTGTCCTTTCATATTCTGGACTACTCCAAGCCCATTCAATTTCAGAGTGTCGGATTTCTTCATGATAGTTCACCTTCAACTGTTATAGATTATGCGCCTCTTCCACAGCAGCAACAACAGATTGTAAAATGCCAACACTGTGATCGATTTGGCCATATGAAAAATCATTGTTTCGATCTTCACCCATGCAAGCACTGTGGTCAGCACACCCATTCTTCACACAGATGCTTCAAAAACAAGCCTCCTGCAAGAACAAATATTCATCTTGGATGGACCGCTTCTTGGAAATGGGCATCATTAACCAAGAAAATGTTTAAGTCATACATCAGAACTTGTTCTAGAATATTGAACAATCTTGCAGTTGAGTTTTGGCCATCATCTCACGTTGTACTTGACCGGGGGGAAAATGGTGGTAATCTACAAGCTTCGAAGCCACATCAAGCGAGCCTGAGCCACAATCTCTCATTCCAGATTCAGAGTTGTAGCCAGAGACACAACAGTTCAAGCGGGCCTAAGCCACAATCTCTCATTCTAGATTCAGGGTTGTAGCTAGAGACATAGCAGTTCAAGCGAACCTGAGCCACAATCTCTCATTCCAGATTCAGAGTTGTACCCAGAGACACGGATGCCCATGAGCATGCCTTTGGTTGATGGTCAACCTTAAACCATTTATGTGAGGTTGAACTTCTCCCTCTTCAAAGAACTCGGGTCACTTCCTCTAGCAGAAGACTTCAGCTTCTTGCCAGTTTTAGTAGAGTTCCGGGAAATGCATTAAGAATTCTAGAGTTGGTGGTCATCCTTAAACCATCGCAGATTGAAGACCTCCCTTCTTCTAGGTTGAAGGTCTCCCTCTTCAAAATATGAGCACTTCCTCTAGCTGAAGACCTCAGCTTCTTGTCAGATTTGGAAGAGTTCCGAGAACTGCACTAAGTGTTCCAATGTTGGTGGTCATCCTTAGACCACCTTTTTATGCCAACATTTCAGAGAGCTTATTCAGCTTAGTGGTACCATGCATACTTTGCAGATTTGTATTACATCTCTCTTTTTAGACTCACACATACCCCTTCGGATTAAGGGGGGGATGTTGGACACCTAATCCTCAATGGGTAGGTCTAGGAGGCGAATGGATAAAAAGAGTCCAAGTGACCTTGGGATGTGGAATCCAAGAGTCAAGCTAATGTAATATAAATACACATCTATGGTTAATAAAAATATCCCATGCTTATCTTTCCTATGTGTGTATTTGACATAGCCGAGTTCAACAAAAATTACACCTAAATTTTACAATACTTAAAAAATAAAACAAATTTAATATTTATTTTAAATTGTTTTTGAATTTTTAATATTAAAATATAATTTCAAATTAAAAAAAATAAAAATTAAATAATAAAAATAAAAAAATTCATTAATATTATTATTTTATAAGTAGTATAAAATATTAATTTAGCTTTTTATCTTTTGGGAATGAATAAAGTGTTCAACCAATATGTATACCGCAACCAAATTACACAATGTTCCACAATTAAAAATAAATATATCTAATCATTAAATATTTTATAATTTACAAATTAAATAATAAATATAAAACTAAAATACATTATTTTTATAATAAAAACAATTTTTTAATCATCAATTGCTTCTCATCGAACACATCTTTTGATAAACACAATTAAATAATAAATATAAAGCTAAAATACATTATTTTTTATAATAAAAACAAATTTTTAATCATCAATCTTCTCATTCAACACATCTTTTGATAAACCCAATTAAATAGGTATCCCTATTAAGTTTAATCCTACATTTTTTTTATTTTTTTTATTTAATTAAATTTAATTTATATTGAAGAAGAAGAAGTTAATTTAAGGTTCAGAGACTAAAAATAGCATATGAGACATATTTCTTCTCTATCCTGCTCTTATATTCTGCCCATGAAGTTTCAGGATAAACTCTTCTAACTTCTCGAAAAAGGCCTTTCTGAATAGAATATCCCAAGAGCTAGAGCCAAAATATCTCTAAAATGAAATGCTTTTCTGTTTCCACTTTTCCAGAAAGAGCAAAAAATAAATACTCTTTCCTCCCACACTTTTTTTGGCCTTTTCCAGCTCCCTGTTTCACAACTGAGTTGATGAGAATTAGTCCTTAATGAGATAAAAAAAAAAATATCCATAATATTTGGAAAAACACATAATATTATATCACAACATGTTGAATAGTGATTATTGAATGTTTGAACAAATTTATAAATGGATTAGAAAACTTTCTAGCAAAATAGAAATAAGTGCATAGATAATTTTGGATGGAACATTAATCCCAACATCATTATTTATTACAAAATTTAAGATTTTATTAAAATATATTTGTAGACATTTTATTCAATATTTAGCTTATAAAATTATCTAAATAATGATCATTAGTCTCACTATAATTACATTAAATAATTACTTAAGATTAAATAGATACTATAATAGATATATTATTAATTAAAATTTCAAAACTTTATAATGAAGAAAAAAATTATTATAATTATCATAAACTTATTTTCAACTCAATATTAATATTTATTTTAATTTTTTTATTATATATATTTAATACATTTTTATATTAAAATTTTGAAATAATATAAATATAATAAATAATTTTCTATATATAACAATATTATTACATAATATGTGTGATGAATATAAAGAATTCAATTCGTAATAATATAAAATATTAATTTTATAATAATTTATATAAATATTTTTAATTACTATTTTTTAAAGAATAAAAAAAGAGAGAGCTGAAAATGTTATATATTAAAATTTTGATGAAAATTAAGGTAATGTGAATTATAAATGTGAAAATATATTAATGCACTTGAAAATATTTGTTAATATTTCATAGAGTACATGTTGGTATAGATAATATTTAAATTAACTTAATATTTTAATTGTGTATAACAATGTATAATGTATATAGGTAAGTTAATATTTAATTTTTCAATGTATAATGTATATAGGTAAGTTAATATTTAATTTTTCAATTTAAATATATTTTGTTGTTTATTTATATAAAAAAATAATTATGAGATATGATTTTTTAAATATATAATGGGTTGGTTGGGATTAAGGGTTAATTTTGATTAGTCTCGTTACATGGAATTTTTTATAATGATTTTATTTTTAAACTGTTTTTTCATATCACTTTTAATATTTTTTTTTACCAGTTTTATCTAAGTTAAAAGAAAAGAATACAATGTATATCTGTAAATATTGAAGCAAATGCAATTAAACATTGACGAGATTATGGTGAAAAAGAGCATACCATTGCTACAAATAAATTTTCAAAGCTTCATTTTTAATTAGATTTATTTTTCAGAAAATCTAACATTTTAGTTTAAATTTCAATAAGATTTTGCTAAAATGTTGTCTAATATTAGATATTGTCAATAAAGATCTTCAAATGAAAATAAAAGCCAGTTGAACTTATTGAAGTTAAGATGAAGCCCTTCCTAGAGAAGAGTATGCTACTCATGAGGCTCATTAAAGGAGGAGCCTCATCTTGCAGGAATTTCATGGAGAAGCTTTTGTTAAAAAATGTCTAAGCTCCAGATGTCAGAATTTGTTTGCATAAATTATTCAAATATATTAAAATCTACTCGAACTTACTCCGGTCTCAGCTTAAGGAAACTCTTGTACTCCTGACTAGGATGTGATAGGGTTGGAACATTAGTCCAAGTGATTTTTAATTTGAAACATTGATAATAAGGTTGGAACAATAGTCCAAGTGATTTTTAATTTGAAACATTGATAAAATCTTTAACCAAATAGTGATAACAGAAAAATATTAATCAAGACTTTATTAAATTAGGCATATGCATGTTCACTCACCAAATACTTATTGATAGACTTGATGAAGAAATTGCAATATAAAGACTCTCACTAAGCTATAACTCACTCACATAAAGAAAACAACTATTTCTATAAACATCATCTTGAAACTCACACAATCCATAATGTCAATTGCCCTATTATCATTAAATCTCTAGCGTATTGGGAAAACGAATTATTTACCACTCCTAATAATATTTTAAAATAAAATGTATAACATAAAAAACATACCCACTTCTAAAGCTTCATCTAAGAATGTATAACATAAAAAACATACCCACTTCTAAAGTATCATCTAGGCTTACAAAATGTGACCAACCTCAAAGGGTTCAATTTTCTTTTCACTAAGTCTTGCGTCACAAGATATTTGATATCTCTCTCTGCCCTTGGTATGCCATGTGTCAATACCATGGGTGAATACTATGAAATTATTTTTATTTTAATGTTATTATTTTATTTTATTTTGATCAAGTACAAATGTTTTCACATAGTGTGTTTTTTATTTTTAGGGATAAACAACACATTACATTATATTACAACCAACTTAGATCCATTTTAAATCCCTAGCTATCAATGGCGCACAGGGATCAAATCTCTTGAGATACAAACCTCTTTAGAATGAATGTTTTAATTCCCTCCTTTAAATATGCTATATTCTAGATGAATACCATGGGTCAATACCATGAAGTTATTTTTATTTTAATGTTATTTTTTTATTGATTTAATTTACATTGACCAAATAAAAATGTTTTCACAGAGTTATTTTTAATTTAATTTTATTTTCACTCTGTTCAAAAATAAATATTTTTATTAAAAAAATAAAAATTATTATATTAAAGGACATTGTATTATTTTTTAAAATAGAAATATTACATTTTAAAATATTATTCAAAATGTAGAGTACAAAAATTATCTATGGCAAATTCACTATTTTACTTTAATCTTATTTTAGTTTATTTAATTTTAATTTTATTTTTATGTAATTTGACTAAGTCACTCTATTAAGTTACAAGTTATTTGTAACTTACCAAAATATACTGCATGGGGTGTTGTTGACAGTAAAAATTGCCCACTAACAAATTGAGAGGTGAAATTTTATTAATAAAAAGTGAAAAACGAGTAAATAGACATCAAATTTAACCCCTAATTAAAATTAGAAAAATAAATAAATAATCACTGGATTCAAATTAAAAACTAAAACCAAATATAACTATAAGAACATCTTACCATCTAAACCCATCCCATCTAGCAACTTATCATAAGTATCTTAAAACCATTAGATTAAAAATCTGTATTTCTCATTTGTTAAAAAAACCCTTAAAAAAAAAAAAAAAACTATTGATATAGCTGGGGCATTACACTCTGATACCTAATTGACACCTCATAAACTATTCTAATATACTTAATTATAGAAAGACACATTTTAACACACTAAAATAGTGAATAATGAAGTGCACGCACAGAGACATGCCTTCCTATGTTGAAATGTGTAAGAAATTAAAGCACGATCTCCCAATACATTAATTACTCCACCCATTTCTAGACATCATTTATTAAGAGTATGAATAGTGAATAACACTGGTATCAGGGGAATGGTAGAATAAATACAAGTCATTGGTTATGAGATTTTTGCAAAACCTAGACCATTGAAATTTTTACTGTCACTATTACTCTAAATTCAATGGCGGCGTTTATAACGGAAATGACAATAATATTAATGTTAACATGATCGTGGTAGCCTCACTTATTAAGAAAAGAGAAGAAAGAAAGAAAGAAAGAATTTTTAAAGTCCACGAGGCTAAAAATAGCCTATGGGATAGATTGCTTCTCTATCTGACTCTTGTATTCGGCCATCTTCCTGTGAAGTTTTACAATGACCACTCCCAGCTTATCAACCAACTCTTCGCTGAATAAATTATCCCAAGAATTAGCTGCCAGAATACCTGCATAGTTTTCCCTGGTGTCTTTGAAGGCCTCACATTCTAGAATGAAATGTTTTTCTGTTTCCACTTTTCCGGAGGAGCAAAAAATACATACTCTTTCTTCCCACATTTCTTTTGGCCTTTTCCAGCGCCCTGTTTCACAACGGAGTTGATGAGAATTAGTCCTTAATTGAGCAATAAGAATTTTAGATTTCCAAGAAATATTAGCCCCTATGTACGCCTTTTGTTGATGGTTATGCGTGGGGTTAAACTCTTCCACGTAGTACTTCTTCTTTCTCTCTAGCTCTTTCATCCAAGTATGTTTGTGGAATTTATCCATAACAAAAGTTTTTATCTCTTTACTATTTGTAGGACACATGCTCAAGCAAATACCCCATTTACTAAACCATTTGTTATTTTGCCGCATCAAAGTCTTCTGTCTTTTGCACAATCTGTCACTAATCACAACCTTAGGCCATCTACCCTCTTCCATTTGCTCAATTTTTTTCAGATACCTTATGACTTGCACCATAGCAATTGCTTCAATAGGAGCAGCCCCTGTTTCACTTAGCAGGATAGCATAAGGAACTGCACTTTTAATTTTGAATTTGTTTGTAATCAAATGTTTTTGAATTTTCTCAATTTGTTTCCACTGCATCTTGGTTGTGCTGCTGGCCCATAGTTCACAACCGTAGAGAATCACCGGAATCACTAGAAGCCCAAAAAGAGTTAGAGTGGTTTTCCAGTCCCACAGCTCTGCCTCTCTACACCTGTTTTGAAGAGCATAAAATGCTTTCCAACCCCTTAAAGTTCTTTTCTTTCTACAACCATCCCAACTTAAATTTCTGTTGAAGTCAATTCCGAGGTATTTGTATTCTGCAACTTCTTCCAGAATGCTGCCTTCAAAATAGAACTTATGTTAGTTATGCTTTCTTTTGTTAGAGAAAACCACTACTTTCGTTTTGCTAATATTGACTTGCATCCCAACCCTTCTACAAAAATGCTCAAGGGAACGTAAATGCTCTTGCAAACCAAGAGCCGATTTAGCAATCAATATAAGGTCATCTGCGTACAAAAGAAGCCTGATAACGAACTTGCCCAAATGGATACCGTCACCCCCTTGCGAATTTAGCCACTCTTCAAGCTTGTCAATATATAACCAAAAAAGGGTAGGAGACAATGGGCAACCTTGCTTGACTCCGATATCACTTAATTGATCGTAATGACCACTGTACAATGTGTATGTCCGCATTTCCTCCAAGAATGTGGGAATGCCACGTTTAAAACGCAGGGGCATTGCTTAGAACAAAACTAGGTTGAAGCGTATCCATCAATAAAAGGCGTACATAGGGGCTAATATTTCTTGGAGATCTAAAATTCTTATTGCTCAATTAAGGACTAATTCTCATCAACTCCGTTGCGAAACAGGACGCTGAAAAAGGCCAAAAGAAATGTGGGAAGAAAAAGTATGTATTTTTTGTTCCTCCGGAAAAGTGGAAACAGAAAAACATTTCATTATAGAATGTGAGGCCTTCAAAGACACCAGGGAAAACTATGCAGGTATTCTGGCAGCTAATTCTTGGGATAAGCTATTCAGCGAAGAGTTTGTCGATAAGTTGGGAGTGGTCATTGTAAAACTTCACAGGAAAAGGGCCGAATACAAGAGTCAGATAGAGAAGCAATGTGTCCCATAGGCTATTTTTAGCCTGGTGAACATTAAAAATTCTTTCTTTCTTTATTTCTTTCTATTCGAAGAACAAAAAGATAGAGTATGTCTTTTTAAAATTTTATTACTTTTTTCCGTGATAAATATAATTTAAATGGCCATAAAAATTGTCAAATCTATTTTATAATCCATCATTGAATAAAATTATTTTAATACAAATTTATTACAAACATTATAAAAACTTTATAGTATTTTATTGATTTAATAGAAACTTTATAATATCTTATAGAAGTCAAAATAACTTGACTTCCAACCATTGCAATATATCTGGGCTTCCCCAAATGTAACAACTTCATCCAAATAAATTTAGAATGATATTTTCTTTTCAAATTATTGGTGTTTTCGAGTAGATAATGTTGTTGGTAATTCACTGAAGGATGCGATGGGCCGACACCTTCCATACATCCGCACGCAGGTCGGTCAAAATTGAGTTGAGATGATTGTGCCGACATGGCGATGGCGATTGCTACGTGTTGTCCTCTCTGTGTTTCACCCATTTCCTCGCCACGATCATTCTGCAATCTTTCTCCAACTCCACACATTGTCGACCGCGGGAGATTAAGGACTCTCTGCTCCAAAAGGTCGATAAAATTACGAAGTTCCCATCAGCTATTCTTCACAGACAGATGGGTCGTTGGAAGCACCAAGGATCTGGGCTTGACCAGAGGATTTTGCAAGAGCGAACTTAGTGAAGTTAACCAAGAAGAAGAAAATGAAGAACAAGTGTCCCGGGCTACACTCATACGAAGGGCAATTAAGCTTCCTATATATACTGTGGCATTGGTTCCTCTCACGGTTAGCTTGCTTTTTCCTTCCCTCCCTCGTCTTCATTCATATGTTTATGGGTTGCATTTACCTCAGTAAATCATTTTCCAATGGGTGCTGGATTGTTCTTTTCCAGTCATATTAGGAAATAAATTTTTACTTTTACTGCCAATTCGGTGACTATTGTAATTATATTGGTTTTTCATTTTTCATTTGTATATTTTGTTCTATAACTGACATCAGTGCTTGAATCGAGAGTTCATCATTCCATCTACCTGAATTTATAATGACAAGGGGCCCACAGAGAATGAGTTTTGTTGGCCTCTAAACGCCTGAATAGGCTATACAATACAACCGCTTTTTCGGTGTGGGGGACATTAAATTCAAAAGAATAATAACTTTTTTCGTCCTTCGCAAAAATCGTAACGCTATTTAGCAGAGAAAAAAATTATAGACTCTAGATTTTTCCATCATTCATAAGTCCAGAGGGAAAAATTCATGCCCCCAACAGAACACATACACACAAAACAAAATACATTCTAATGAAAGAGGCATGTAAGTATTTTTAATTAACCTTACAGACAACTATAACTGCACTGGCCTGTTCCTTTGATATATTCATCAACAGACAGAAAAATGGCACCGAAAAGGTCTTCTAAAGATCCATAGAATGATGAGAATAAAAAGGAAACACTTCCGTATGTGCGTCCAAGAAGACTCCACTGTAACAGCCAGAAGCCAGAAGACTTCAAGCATCATGAATTCGAAGGGTAAGATCAGGCATTGAAACTACATTCTCCATTTCCTTGAGTGTCTGCTACCCCGCTGCTACCTGTAAACCATCTTTGGACAAACTTTCCACCTTTGTGTTAAGCTCCCTGCAAATGTGAATGTAAGAAAGCAAATCGAACACAGACTTTATTCTTTTAAGCTATTCATTTATCGGAGCTAGAACTAGACTTTCCATTTTGAATTTCCCAGTCACCCAATCCTTTACAATGTTGGGATCAGCAAAGATCTGCAACTTTGAAACATTCTTATCAGCTGCACACTTCATAAGCAATATTAATGCAAACAATTTTGCATTGTTGGTAGAACCCGCTCCCAGACCAGCTGTAAACTTTGTAAAATAGACTCAGAAAAGTAAAGGATATCCCCTGCCCCACACAGAGCTAGATTAGGGGCATTTATTTTATTGGTATTTCAATGTAAAGGAAGTTGAGCCTCTCTCCCTACAAATAGAGAAGCATTTTCTCATTTTCACTCATGGTTGGATTGGGGGATAAATCCCTTAGCAATTCTAACATTTATGAAATTTTGTTGGAGTAATAGAGAGGCATTTCCTCATTTTCGTTCATGGTTGGGTTGGGGGAGAAATCCATTAGCAAGTCTAAAATTTGTTAGAGTTCTTTTGCCTTGAATTTGGTGCTATGAATGGAAGGCTAATGTGCCTCATTGAGGAGATATTTCGTGGATAAAATTTTGCAACTTCTTTGATGTTTCATCACTAGGGTTTATGGATGAGCTACAATTTCTCGAGTAAGCGATCTCTCTAAGTCTATTTGTTGAATGTATTAAGTGCAAATGTTCTTATCTAGTAGTGAGAGTGCATTCTCTTGTAGTGTTTTTGTGTAGATCCTATCTTGTAAACCTTGGAAGAATGTTAGTGGAGAATGTTAACTTGAAGTTGTCTTGGAGCTTGCAAAAGTCATAGGAGGATCTTCTAGGATTAGTAAGTGAAATTTCTGAATCACTTATGTAGAAACCCTACTGTTAAATCTGGGTTATACTTCTCTTACTTAATCAAGTTATTAATCTGAAATTTCAGCATTAACATCGAAGTAAACACATTAACAATCTACACAGATACAGATTTAAACTGAATACATGCACAATGATAGAGTGACACAGGATTTTTTGGACAACTGTCCCCGGAAAAAACCCAATGCGGGAAAACCGGTCTTCTTTCTGTTGGAGAGTTTATATTATTAAGTAGATTCTAAGTACAACAAATCTGGGCACCTTATTGGTTAAGCCGACAGAGAAATACATAATCTGCAGCAATACCTTTGTTCCGGAGACAAAAAATTGGACTGATTCACACCCTCAAACGGAATATACAGAAGTCAGCCCTTTTCAGTCTTCATAAACCCCAGCACTGCTCTGAAGCCCTCTGCGTCAGCTCTACTAGCCCGCGTCAGACCCTGCGCTGCTTAGGAAGGGCATGCGTCACCCCAGACTGGGTTACGCTGCCCCTACGCTGCCTTGACTAGGCCTGCATCATCCCTGTTGGCCTCGTGCTGCCTCTGCCCTACCCTTTCTAGGCCTGCATAGCACCTGAAGCCCTCTGCACTGCGCAGCTGCAACGTAGCTGCTGCTCCCTCTGCGCTGCTCTGGCTGTTGCTTCTTTTCCTCTTGCTGACTCTTGGCCTGGGATCATATCATCCCTCTCACCAATACTACCCCTCGCTGCAGCTAAAACACTCTGGAAATTCTTAGCAAACCACGCCCTAGAATTCCAGCTTAATCTTAGTGCTTTGTCACTGTGTGCATTCTCCAACGGATCCCAAGCCTTTCCTTTATACTTTTCCCATTGGGAAACCAGCGAACGTGATCTAATCTTGAATCGACGGCTAAGATTAAAAGAAAGCTTGATTCTTGTGACTTAAGTCATTTCCATCACATGTTTAAATTAATTACCTTTAATCTTTTAATTTTTCCAAGTTAGACTTAGGGTCCTTAATTAAAAAAACTAATTAATTAATTTTCTCTTAAACTGGATGGAATTTCTCAAATCCCTTTTTGGGTCTTGGAGATCTCATGTACTTTAGTCCCTCCACAAAGTTTGAGAGCTAGAGCACATCCAATGCTACCCCAACACTCAAAAATCTCAACACTCCCTCTTTTCGAGGAATGTGCTCTAGCACAACACTTCATCGTGAAGTTTTGCACTGATCTTTGGTGTGGGTCTCTGCGCTGATGCTTGGCCTGCTGCCCTTCATCACTGCGCTGCTGCTGCTCTCTCGTACTCCTGCGCTACTGCCCATGACGCTGCCACCGCCACTGCCACATCTGTACTGCAGCTCCCTCTTAATCTGCTGCATCATGCTGCCAACTGCTACACTGCAACTTAGTTGCTAAGAGAAACAATTGAAAACTCCTGCCCAATATTTGACAGACAAGTCAGTTGGGCTGCATCCTCATCACTGAAGCTCCATAGGCTACTGCTTTGTGTTGTCATCTGGAGGTCGTTGCACAACTACAACTCTGCATTGCGTAAGCAGACCTCCTCTGCACTGCCTCTGCACTGAAGTCCCCTACGCTGTTGTTGCGCTGCGCTGTCCTCCTGAAGCCTCTGCGTTGTTGCAGTGCAAGCCTGCACTACGCTACTGAAGTCACATCAACCCCTCTACGCTGTTGCTGCATCTGCACTGTGTTGTTCCCCCTCAGCATCCAACTCCGCCTCTGCTCCATCTGTGATTCTCTGCACCTACTAATCCACTTGTCCCGCTACTGTCTTAAGGCTCCCGTAGCGTGGATGTGATCCAAGAGTTGGGCTACTCAAGGATTCCGCCACACTCTATAGTTGCTCTATAGATCCATGTCGCCCCACTTTCGTGGTTCATGAGCCCTCATGGCCACGTCATCTTCAGAGCCATCATCCACCATAGCAGCCTTGGAGCTAGAAGCTTCCTTGTCCTTCTTCTGAGGACAATTGTTGGCAAAATGTCCTAGTTTGCCGCATTGGAAACACTTGATCTTTGATAGATCACGCTTCTTTCTCCCTTGTTGCCTCTTTGATGCCAAGGTTGCATCTTCCTCTTCTTATTTCTTTACTTTGCTCGACTCGGTGATGAACTGTATCTTGGTGATCCGACGGATTTCTTCTTGTCAGAGGATCGCCCACATATTGTCCCATTTGGGAAGGTCTGCTCTACCCAAGAGACTTTGGAAAAAAGTTTCCTAGTCCTCTGTGACGGCATTTAGATCCGTCCTCACCATAACATTGGCCTCCACCTTCATCCCCATGCCAGTCAGTTGATCCCGGATCGCTTGAAGTCCGGATAGAAAAGGCTCAATCTCCTCCCCCTTGGTCATCATGAATAACCTCAACTGGTTCTCCAGAAGCATCTTCCTCTGGAGGGACTTTCCTTCATATAGTATGGTCAGAGCCACCCACATCTCATGAGACGTCTTCTTATCGGCTATGTGTGGAACCACATGATCTTTGAACCCGTCCATTATGAAGCGCTTGGCACGTGTCGTTGCTTCTTCATGCTTCGCCAGGAGATCCGCATTGGTCGGTGTGGCCAGGAATTTCTCTGCATGCTCCCTCAGACCGTATGCCTCCATGACTACCAGGATTCTGGCCTTCCAGATTGCAAAGTTGGACAAGCCGTCCAACCTATCTTGATTACGTAGTCCGTGAGGTGCCATCTGCTCAGCAAATATGTCGGAACGAATCCTCCTCTCTATGCTAGATACTTGGATCTAGGGTCCTTGGTGAGAAAGGCACCCTTTGCTCCCTCTGACAACTGACTTCCTCTCTTGGAAGTCTGCCAAAACAAAACGAATCAGCTCTCCTCGATCCTCTAACCGATCTGCAGATTTCTTTGGCTGGAAATCCTCTGTGAAGTTGTTCTCCTCCCGCTCTTTGTCAACTTTCTCAGGTTAAATTCTGAACCAATAGAATTTTATCCCCACCAGCAACTACTGAAGCTCTGCAGCACTGCTTCTGGCACTCTGAATCAACAACAGCTTCAGGACTGCATCACCCTGGCTGGCCTCTACACAGTAAGTACGTGGGCCTGCGTGGAGACTAGTCACTGCATCACTCTGGCCTCTTGTAATATTCCCAATTAGCAGCAGCTAATTGGAAATATTAATTTTGATCAATTTTGCCTAATATAATTAAATTATAAATAAAAGTGAGTAGAGGGGGACATAACTCACTCTAAAAATAAAGTGCACTCCCTAGTAGACGCAACGTTATAACTTAAGTGAGCCAAGGGGGGGCCAAGAGACCACGTAGAGAGGGGACCCACGTAGACACATGGAGGGACTGCGCTGGTTGGGTTGAGCACGTGGCAAAGGGAGGCTACGTTGGAGGAGGTGGGCTTTAGGGTTTGAGAGAGGCCAACGCTATAAGAGAGAGGAGAGCCTCCTCATTTTGGTCATTCGAGTTTATGCATTTGCGCTAGTCACTTAGACTTCTTGAGCACGCTGGTTGTTTAGCCTGTCCGCAGCACTGTTTAGTGCATTGAGTGTCTCCGTTCGGAGATCTCACCCTTAGTCCCAGGGGACTTCGAGTGCTTGCTCGGGCAAGGTAGTTTCATCATTGTTTTGTGGGAGGATTGATGTTTGGGTTTTCTTGCGGAGCTGGGCATCCAGAGACTACGCAGTCTTGAGAGGGAGGACGCAGTCCATTCTAGGGGAGCTCCGGATTGAGTTTCTTGCAGGGGTTTTGAGCTTGGAGATTGAGCAAGGATCAGCCTTTGCCTTTGGGAGGATTTTGGGGGAGTTTGAGGCTGCATTTCAGTGGTTTCTATTCAGCCTCTGCGCAGAGCCTTGGAGGATAGCGTAATTCCCCAAGGGGGTGATTTTCGGGGATCAGCCATTTCAGATATGATTTCTGGGTTTTGCTGTGGTTGATGAGTAGAGGTGGACTCCAGATTTTCAGCTCATTCTGGCGAGGGAATCAGCCCCAAGTCATCAGTTCATTTCAGCAGTAGCAACTACACGGTAGTTTACCAGCAGCTGGGATGCAGTTCAGAGAGCAACCATTTCTTGGATATTCTGAGAGTATTTCTTCACTTGCCTTGAGCAAGTCTAGGTGCCATCACTCTGATCACCTATTGTACTTCATTATATTTCTCAGTATAATAAAATGGCTTAGCATGCTCTCTCTATATTTCTGGATGATTTGTCATACATTCTATCTATGCTATTGTATGTCTGCTTTAATGTTATCTTTATATATCTTCGGGCATTCTAGTTCTATACCACTTGGTGTGTTTATCTCATACTCTTAGACAGAGTTTGGAAAGGGCCAGGTAGCTTCCAGATCTCACCCTCTTCTCAGAGGTGAAATATCTGGTAAACGCCCTCCCAGTCCATCTTTGGTTGGAGTTTGCTTGTGTTTTAGAGATATCCCCGAAACGGGATATTACACCTCTGCGTGGCTTTGCTCCCTTCTGCTGCTACACTATTCTTTCTGGCCCGGCTTTCTGCGGCTTCTGCTGCTTTCTTTTCTGCTTTCTGCAGCAAGGATTCTTCAATCTTCTTGCTAGTGATTCAGCTAGATTTGCAATCCTTTGATACCAAGTGAAATTTCTGAATATCACTTATGCAAAAACCCTACTGTTAAATCTGGTTATACTTCTACTTAATCAAGTTATTAATCTGAAATTTCAGCATTAACATCGAAGTAAACACATTAATAGTCTACACAGATACATATCTAAACTAAATACATGCACAATGACAAAGTGACACACAGGATTTTCTGGACAACTGTCCCCGGGAAAATCGATCTGCTGGTTGTTGGAGGGTTAATATGATAAAGTAGATTCTATGTACAACAAATCCGGGCACCTTACTGGTTAACCCGACAAAGAAATACAAAATATGTAGCAATACCTCTGTTCCGGAGACAGAAAATTGGACTGGTTCACACCCTCAAACAGGATTTACAGAATTCAACCCTTTTTCAGTCTTTAGAAACCCCAGCGCTGCTCTGAAGCCCTCTACGTTAGCTCTGTTAGTCTACGTCAACCCCTGCACTGCTAAGGAAGGGCCTGCGTCACCCCAGACTGGGTTACGCTGCCCTGACTGGGCCTGCGTCAGCCTTGCTGGCCTCGTGTTGCCTCTGCGCTGCCCTTTCTGGGCCTACGTAGCACCTGAAACCGTTTGCGTTGCGCAATTGCTGCATAGCTGTTGCTCCCTTTGCGCTGCTCTGACTGCTGCTTCTCTTACTCTTGCTGACTCTTGGCCCGGGATCAGATCATCCCTCTCGCCAATACTACCCCTCGCTGCAGCTGAAAAACTTATGGAAATTCTTAGCAAACTACGCCCTAGAATTGCAGCTTAGTCTCAGTGCTCTGCCATTGTGTGTATTCTCCAATTGACCCCAAGCCTTTCCTTTATACTTTTCTCGTTGGGAAACCAACGACCGTGATCTAATCTTGAATCGATGACTAAGATTAAAAGAAAGCTTAATCCGTGTGACTTAATTCATTTCCATCCCATGTTTAAATTAATTACCTTTAATCTTTTAATTTTCTCAAGTTAGACTTAGGGTCCTTAATTAAAAATATTAATTATTTAATTTTCTCTTAAACTGGATGGAATTTCTCAAATCCCTTTCTGGGTCTTGGAGATCTCATGTACTCTAGTCCCTCCACAAAGTTTGAGAGCTAGAGCACATCTGATGCTACCCCAACACTCAAAAATCTCAACATAGTAGTGGACAACCCTAGTCATCACCCTATAGGAGGATCTTCTAAGGTTAGTCATGGGCAACCTTAATAATCACCTTGTAGCCATTCTTACCTTCTCAAAGGAGACCTAGTTGACCCCATGCCCAATGAAAAGACACTAGTCTGCAGTACTATCATCAAACTTCATATTCTCAAGAACTGTGAGTTTGTGTGATAACACAACCTATCTCCAGTAGTCTCATTTCAACATCATCTACAACAATTTTGAGATAGCGTGTTAATGTTAACCAGTGATTGGCGAAATTATGAGCGGAATTTACCTTGCAAAAGAGGTGCCCATATTTGAAGGGAAGTCCTTGTACAGTTTGTAACCAAGTCTTGAAGAGATTTTTATAACCACCAAGGGGTTTTTCTTGTATAAATAATCTTGGGATCATTAAGTTAATCTCTTTAAGTACACTGAGCATAGGACTATGACAAATAGCAAGGTTGATCATCATTGGTGTCAAGGCCTGTTACCATGGGTCATTATTCATTTACTTCGGAACAAAATTCAGAGGGTCAAGAGTTCAAATGTTTGGAGGCGCAGATTATGAAGGAAATATGGTTTTCCATGATTAGAATGATAAAATAGAGAATGAAGTCCATAGTGTGGGGAATGTTACATACAATTTTGTCCAAGACAAAATGGGTATTAGGAAAATTTTAGGGGCTAATATTCGCAAGTGGGCTAATATTCCATGCTTTTTCCAAAGAAATGATTCGCCAATTTCCATTTTTTTTAAAATGAATTCGCCCAAATTTTATAGTATGAAATTATTTTATCTTAAAAATCACCAATATTATATATGTTGAGATTTTGTGTATTTGGGGTAGCATCAATTGTGCTCTAGCCCCCAAATTTTGTGGAGGGACTAGGGTACACTTGATCTACAAGACCCAGAAATGGATTTGGGAAATTTCATCTGGATTATGAGATATTAAATTAATTAATTATTTTAATGTATTTCCTAAGTTAAAACTTAGGGAACTTAAATAATTAAAGTGAATTTAATTAAACATGTGATGAAATTGTCTTAAGTCACACGGATCAAGCTTTCTTTTAATCTTAGCCATTGATTCAAGATCTGATCATGGTCGTTGATTTGTCTACTAGAAAAGTATAAAGGAAAGGCTTGGGGTCATTTGTAGAGGCACACAGAGGCAGAGCATTGAAACTAAGTTGAGATTCTAGGGCAGGGTTTGCTAAGAATACTCATAAGTGTTTCAGCTGTAGAGGGGAATTTAGGCCAAGGGGATGATTTGATCCTGGGGTCTAGAATACACAAGAGGCAGAGATCAACTCAAGGACAGCGCAGAAGAAGAGAGCAGCAGCAATAGCAAGGACAGCGCAGTCCCTCCAAGGACAACGTGATTTTCAGCAGGAAACCCTCAAGGGTTACGCAGAGACGCTTTAGGGGCAGCGTAGTGACTGCGTCACCTAGTCTGCGGTAACGCAGTCTCTTTCGAAGCAATGCTGAGGGTTTGAGGGGCTTCAGAGGCTAACGCAGAGGCTTTCAGGGGCAGCGTTGGGGTTGCTAGGCCCTAATCTTGGCTGAGTTCTGTAAATCCTGTTTGAGGGTGTGGATCAGTCATTATTTTGGCCCTAGATCAGCCAGTGAGCTGGAGATCTAGCATATTCTCTGTCGGGTTTTCCAGATTTGGAACCCAAATTTGTGTATTCAGAAATATCCTTAATAATAAGACTCTCTAGCAGCCAGAGACCGGTTTTCCCGCATTGGGTTTTTTCGGGGACTATTTCTCCAGAAATAACTATGTCACTTTGTCAATGTGTGCATGAACTTGTTCCAAATCTGGATTGGTAGAGATCTGTTATGTGTTTTGCTTCGATTTTAACTTGAATTTATTCAGTTAATAACTTATCTAAGTAGGAAGAGCATAACCAGATTAACAGTAATAATTTCTGCATAAAGTGTAAGATTCAGAAATTTCTACATGGTTTTAGAGCAATTGCAGATCTAGGAGGGTCACCAGCTGAAGAGACTGAAGGTTCTAGCTGCAGGAAGCAGCTGGAAAAGCAGCAGAAACACAGATATGAAGGGACAACGCAGTTTTCAGAGGCAGATTCACGCAGAGGGATGGGTGACGATGTCCAACGCTGTGTCCTAGCAAGCCCACGCAATTACTGCGCAAAGGAAGCTCAAAAACAATGCTGGTTTGGTCTAAAGTCAGCCAGTGTGATTCAAATCTGAATTTGTCAGATCCAGAAAAGACTGCAGAAAAGCTACAGAAATTTAGAAGAGCTGGTGGGGTTAAATTTCTGAAGTTTTCAGATTTTTTGCCTTAGCACAAGTGACAAAGAGCAGGAGGAGATCAACTTCTCAGAGAGTTTTCTAGCCAAAGGAAACTTGCAGTTTGATCAGAGGATCAAAGAAGAAGACGAATCATAGTTGATTTGGTAGATTTCCAAGGAGGGAAATCAATTGTCAGAGGGAGCAGAAGGTACTGTTTCACCAAGGACCTTAGATCCATTTCTCTAGCAAAGAGAAAAGGAAACTCCGACATATTCTAAACAGATGGCTCCTCATGGATTGCGTGAACAGGATAGGTTGGATGGCCTCTCGAACTTTTCGGGTTGGAAGGCAAGGATCCTGATAATCCTTGAGGTGTACAATCTAAGAGACCATGCAAAGAAAACTCTGGCCATACCGAAAGATCCGGATCTCCTTCAGAAGCATAAGGAAGCTGCTGGGCATGCCAAGCGACTGATAATAGATGGTATCAAGGACCATATTGTACCACATGTAGCTGAGAAGAAGACAACTAACGAGATGTGGAAGGCCTTGACTTCCCTATATGAGGGAAAGTTTGTCCAAAGAAAAATGTTGTTGGAGACTCAGATGAGGTCATTCATGATGACCAAGGGAGAAGACATGGAACATTTTCTCTTCAAATTGTAGTCAATCAGAGATTAGCTGTTTGCAACGGGTGCAATGGTGGATGATGTTGTGATAGTTAGGACTACCCTCAATGCAGTCACGGATGAGTGGGAAAACTTTGTCCAAAGTATCTTGGACAGAGTGGACCTCCCAGATTGGGATAGCTTGTGGTCAATTCTGCGTTAAGAAGAACTATGTAGGTTCACCAAGAGGCAGCACAACCCAGGATTGAGCAAAGTGAAGAAGGAATATGAGGAAGATGCAGCCTTGGCATCAATGTGCTAGCCTCCAAAATTGAACTACTGCACTCTCCCTCCAGCAACAGCTGTCCCTGAACCCACTAAAGATAATGAAGCACAAGTTGAAGATCTGAATGATCCTCACACCAATCCCTGAAGCTCTGCGAAACTTCTGAATGAAGTCTCCTCAAAGAGAGTTGGGTTTCCGTCCAACACTCACAACTCACCCAGGGGTTTCCGTCCTGGGGCTACAGCTGAAGTAGAGAACCACGTTCTCAAACCTCTCATAAACAAGAAAATGATATGATCCAAAGATATCTCCCAATGGCCTCCTCCCTTTCTTTTATATATCTCTTGGAGCCTTCTAGAGCCTTATTTTATTATTATTTTATTCATGGAGCACTTTTCCCTTTTATTAAATATTCCTTTTTAATGCAGAAAAGAGTAAATCAGCTACCACGTCTCCTCTGGTCACTGAAACTCATGTCCAACCATCCCATCATGGAGGTATCCTCGTCCCGGTTCCAATGAGCTATTACACTAAAGTGTTCCATCATGTATTCCTCCAGGAATGCCACCTTGAGCGTAATCAGCTGAGTTAAGCCCACAAATAACTCAAATTTCTGAAAGTTGTCGGAATGCACCGGAACGAAAGCCAAACTTCTCGGATGATGGAATATATCAAGCGAATGCCACCCGACTACATAGAAACTCCTTAAAACTCCTCCAAAAAGCCCCTGGGCCTGTTGATGACACTAACCTGTACCTGTGACCGGTCTACTCCTAACTGTAGAAGTCCATCCTAGCCCTGTCATAGGTGACACCAAAAAAAGGAATATTACAGACCTTTCGCCCCAATATTGCTTGCCCTCAAGCAATCCAAATATGTGGGCCACCCTGTTGGCCCAATGCAACTGAGACCCAATGCCTGGACCCATACAAACCCACGAGTGCTGCTATGCACTTGTGTCAAGCCACTCGGAATAGACCCATCAATGTCGGGATCCCAAACTGATCTCTCACTGTATCGGTCAAAAAACAATCCTCTCGGATCCGAACGCCACCATGGCCAATCATCGCCCAAGTCCCACGGCTCTGATTGCGCATTGCCTCTGGCTATAGTTGCTGCTCTATGAGGCGAATACCATGACTCTTGCCATGCTGTAGCTATGACTGTGTAAGTTGTCCCACCAACAATGTACCAACTCATCACCTCTCTCCAATCCAACCCTTGACTCAATCCAATGTTGATCTTGCTCTCCTGAAATCAGGATGGAGTGCTGAAGAAATGATGACCTGTGCCCCACTGCCAGCTTGAATCTGTAACATCTGCTATGTCTAAGGGCCCCTGCTCTGTCGTGCTCCCTACGAAGAAAATCGTACCATCAAGAGGGTACCGGCTCATGATCTCCGACCAATATATCCTGGAAGAAGAACCCAATGTAGTGTCAACTGCATACAGAACATGCCTAGAGAGTTGTCGCCAGCTCATAATCAACTCACGCTGCTCTGTCGTGTCTGCCGACGAAATCTGCTTGTAGAAGAAAACCCCTCTCGCTATAATGGGCCAAAGTGGGCAAGATATGCTACAATCCCCATCGATGTACTCCTGGAGAGTGCTACTCACTGAAAGTACTACAACTCTGCTGACTCGATGTACATCTATCTGTACCACATCAATGTGTTAGTCCAAAGATGGGAGCTCCACCATCTCCAATAGCTCCTCCCTCTCCTGATCGGGAATATAATGCTCCTGCTATCCACTAGCCCCCTGCAGAACTATCCCATCAACCTCCACCATCTCCAGAGGATATGGATCTGCAACTGCTATCACCGTACTCGATGTCTGTGCATTTGACTGCTCCTCCTCAATAGCTGACCCCAAGGTTAGCCGCATATCCATCATAGACTCAATGTGAGCCTCCATCTGGCTCTCCCCCAAAGGACTATCATGCATGGTGTGCATAGTATCCTCCTCTGCTGACTCATGTTCCATCATACGCTGCTCCAGCTGAATTGTCACTAGTGAATCATTAGAATACAGCTCCGACCTACTGTCATCATCTCTGCATTACTACCCTTTCTCCCCAGAAGCATCCTCAACTGATCCCATGGACTCATCTGAAGAAGAGTCCTCATCCTGACATACAAAAGGAACATCTACTTGCTCTACCTCTGCCACCTCATCTGCATCACTCAAGCATGAGTGATCAGGCCCCCAAGGTTCTTTGCAGATGAAGCAAAGTCCCTTCCTCCTCAGCTCATTTCTACTGCCAGATCCACCAAACTGGAGCAACTCTTCCCTGGTCAACTGTCTCTTGAATAGCCCAATATTCTGCTCAACCAGCCTGTGGGCTAGCTCATAAGTAGCAGATGAGACCAACTGCTCTCTCCTCCAAATGCTCAACAACTTGGTCTGCAACTCTCGGCAAATGGTCTCATGGTCTCTCATACATGATGACAGGATGGACTGCATGTGTGCTATGACGGTGTTAGGATTATGTCTCCTAATGCTGAATAAGCATTGGAACATCCGCAGAATCAGGTCATCACACTCAAGGTCAAACATGATGACATACATCTCGAATGTGGCCATACTCCATAGAATCTCAAGCTTCTTCCCAAAGGTAGAGCTTGCACTGTTGTCCAAATCCTGAAAAGTCTCTACTATCAATCTCATAATCCTCCTCATAACATCATCATTGTATGGAGCTATAGGTGCGGTCAACTTCATGATGTTACTCAGGCATGATAGAACTGGGAATCTGACCCCCTCACAAGGTTCCTCCAAGAATTTAGGCTATATAAGATGTAATATCCCCAAAGGGAAATAACCAGTAATAAACAGAAATATGCCAGACAGATATAGAAAATACAATGCTGAACCAGATCATGGAACAAATACACATCGAATGCCAGAAAACTGAGCCATTTTATTAATCTGAAAGTACATAGAGAGGAGTACAAGAAAATCAGAATAAATGCACCTATCCTTGCCCTAGGCAAGTGGAGGCTCTCTCAGACAAATAATGGCTGCAACAAGGTCAGCGTCCTAGCTGGCTGAAGACTGCTCTGAAGACTGAAGCTGGACTGCACTGGAACTATGAGCTGTAGATCAAAAGAAAGCTGATATCAATACTCCAAAACCTCACCAATGAAAACGCTGTCTCTGCTAGTGACAACGCTGGAACAGATGTGGTGCTGGTCACCAAAACCCTCCAGATGAAAAGCTCAGCTCCTCAAGGCCAAAAACGCTGTCAAGCCCTGCTCACATGATCCTACTCATCAGATCAGCGTCCTCCCAGATGGATCAGCGTCCTATATGCTCAGATCTGCTGGATCTGAAGCCTCCAATCCAGATCTGCGTCCTATCCCTCCTGATCTGCGTCCTCCTATATCAGATCTGCTGCTATCTCTTCAGATCTAGGCTGGATTTGCCAATATCTCCTCAGATCTGCAACCTCCCAAGCTAGATCTAATGCTACCCCTCCAGATCTGCAACCTACAGAACCAGATCTGCAAATATCTGCTCAGATCTACAATCTCCAAAGCTGGATCTATCAGTGTGCCCTCAGATCTGCGTCCTCCTCTTCCTGCTGGAACAGCGTCCTCACTTCAAGACTGATCTGCGTCCTTCCTTCCCTCTGGAACAACGTCCTTCCTCCTAGACAAGAACTGCGTCCTTCCTCCTGCTGAAACAGCGTTTTTCCTGCTAGATCTGCGCAGCCACTAGAGGGCTTCTCCCTCTTCGAATCTCCACCTGAAACTGCTACTGAAATTGAAAGATGAAACTCAGAAATTAACCTTACTAGGGCGGGCACTCGAAGTCCCCCGAAGCTAAGGGTGAAACCAGAAATAACCTTACCAGGGCAGGCACTCGAAGTCCCCCGAGGCTAAGGGTGAGATCTCCGACCGGAGACACTCGGTTGCACTAAACAGTGCTGCAGACCGACTAAACAACCGGCGTGCTAAGCAGACAAAAGTCTAGCTCTCAATATCAATATAAAATCATGCATACCAAAATGAGGTGAGAGCCCCACCTTTTATAGTGCTAAACTCCCTCCAAAACCTTGACTGCGTCCTTCACTCTCCTTGGCCTGCGCAGTTAACCTTGGGTCAGCGTGAGGCCTCCCCTCATATCCATGTGGACCCCCAAGGCCCCCTCTCTAAGTTATAACGTTAATCAACTAGGAAAACACTTTATTTTATAAAGTGAGGTGACTAAAGTGAGGTGACCCCTCTTATTTCTCACTTTATTTATTATTTCTAGCTAAAGCGGCAAAATTAGACAAAAATGAAATATTCCAATTAGCAAAGCTAATTGGGAATATTACAGTCTCCCCCGGCAAAACGTTGCTTGTCCTCAAGCAACTGAAGTGATGGATGCTGTAAAGTCTGCTCGCTCTCCCAAGTGGCATCCTCATCCGGAAAAATTTGCTTGTTCTCGAGCAATGCTCGAACAAGCCTACTCTCTCGCTGATGCTCCCTGCCAATACTGTAAAATGTGCCTGGGTCCCACTGAAACCTCTCTGTCTCCTGCATCACCCTAATATGAAGGGATATCTCAATGCCAGGATCCCAAACTAGCCTCTCATGTTACCAGCCAATCAATAGTCCTCCCGGATCCCATCGCCACTGTGGCCAATAATCGCACAAGCCCCATGGCTCGGACTGCTCCCTGCCTCTAGCTATGACTGAAGACCATGACCGCTGCTACTCTGCATCTATGGCTGTGTAAGCTGGCCCATCAACTGTGAACCAACTTGTCACCTCTCTCCAATCAAGGCATGGAAACGAAAATATAATGAGGAATATCTCCCTCCTGTGGATCCTCCATCTCCAAGCAATCATCCAGACCAAATAAGCCACCTCCCAACAAGGCAACTCCTGAAAATCTCCTTCCACCTCAAGCTCTGGTAATGAAGGTGGGCTGAAAATATGAACTTGGCAAGCATCATAGCTTACCCCATGCTGTCCTTCTCTCCACTCATGACAAGTGTAGAGTCTATGCTGATCCTGGGCTGCAAAGTCATTGCCCTCCAATGGCAAAGTGAAAAACAATCCACCATAGAAGGTTCCTCTATCAATGAAGAACAAGCTGGCCCAAAACAACCCATCCATGAAGAATATGACATGGTCATCATGGATCACTCTAATGAGATGTTTGCTGAAGGTTCTCCATGAGGATACATAATGCAAACAATCTCTCACAAGGATACAGCGCAGTCTCATCCACTGCAACCTCAGAAAATCACATGGCAAGCAATGTACAAGATCCATCACATCTACTAATGGATAGTAAATGGCTGAATATGATAACAACATAGGTCCAAACACTTGCCCATGGCTGTACAATGGATGAATATCAATCTCATGGCCCACATCAAAAGAGAACGCATATATAGTAGTGGTGGCCATGCCTCCTCCCATGCTCCTATTAGAACATGTAGTGCAGAATTCGTGAGAATTTTTCCCACTCACGGACACATCCAGCTCATGTGTCTTCCTCATAATCAAGCCTCCCATACAACTCTGATCACATGCTGGAAGTAAGATGGTACATGGATCCATAAATGAGTCCTCCATAGTGTTTTGGCATGCTATGAAGAAGAATGAACCATGTGCTGCAAGAAGATAATCCTCCTCATGATTGGAAACCCAAGTCAAGAAGAATATGCCATAGATGTCTCTATCACCATTACCTCCTCTTTGTGCAACAAATATGAAGTGATCTTGGGACCTATGGGTTATAGATCCACCATATCTCTGCTGCGCACACTTCATCCATAATGTTCTGCTCCAAGGTGACAATGCTGTGAGCTCATGCAAATAAGCTCCTGTCAATACAAGACTCTGTTTTTTGACATGCTCCTTGTCAAAGGTTCCTCTAATAATGCTGCAATAAATATGGAATACCTTCCAAGATGGAAGTGCTTCCCAGTCATCATCAAAGACCGAGGAGATAGTGCCATCCCCTCTTCCTGCAACATCATACAAAGTGTGAGAGCAAATCTGCCCTTGCTCTCCTAGGAACAAACCAAGCAACAAGACATTGTGTTGCCTCTCCATACCTCCATCAAACAACTCATGTGATGAAGACACAATGAATGTTATGAGTAACACATCAACACCATGCATCCATACTCTACGCCGCTCAATGATGCAAGTATCCATCCATCTTTTCCCCATCCTCCTACTCTTAGGAAGAGTGTTTTCCAAGTGATGGCCAAACTCTTTCAAGAGTAACCAGCGCAGCCAAGCCTCCTGCTGCCTGGTGTCATAGATCTGCAAATAGCCTCCTAGCTCCTTGCTCATCAACCACATCCACTCAATACATTGTGGATGCCTCCTTCTCCTCATCCTGGTACTCCTCCCATGTGGGCTATCATCCTCCCAAATCAAATTTCTGATTTTGCACTTCATGGGATTTTGGAATATAAACTTCTCAAGGATCAATGAGACCCTATCAAGAATCAAACAGGTGGTAGGCAAAAACCTCCCATCATGATGTGTATAGCTCAAGGGATGTCCAACACAAGCATGAGAGATGTTATCCATCCGAAGATGTCCCCCATCTTCTATCTGCTCTTGTGAGAAGGGAAGAAAGTCATTGCACCCCTTGGTGTGTCGAAGTGCATCTCCAGTGAGATCTCTCCTTGAGACCTCCCCTTCATCCATAGTCTGCTCCACCGAGTACAAACTCAAAATCTCTCGCCATCCAATCTCAACACGTGGCTGCTGTATCCTGTGCAACTCTGATCGTCTCATACCACTATCCAAGTCAACATATGAGACCTGACTAGGTGGCTTTGCCTCTCTCTCTCCAACGGAAAGAGATGACCCAACAACACTACTAGTCCCATCCATGCATACCTGAAGGGGAATGATCTGATGCTGCAATGTGCCCTCAGGTTGTACCATCAGGGAATCCAGTTGTTCCCCAATGCGGACCAACTTGGTCGCCGACTGGGCACAAGTCACTCTCATACCCTCCAGCTCCTGGTCCTGCAACAAAATGGTCTCCCGTACTGACGCGGCCTTCTCCCTCAAAACTCGAAGGTCCGTCCGAAGCCGATGATACCGCTGTCTGCGATCATCGTCCAATACCTCTGTATCTCCTAGTGCCTCATCGATAGTGGATATATCTCCTGATACCTCACCCATCTGTTGTGTGCTGCTACCACCCGAAGACTCAGACATGGCTCCAGTCATCACCTCAGTGGATGGCTCTACCGGGGTAGGCTCTACCTCCTCCACTACGATATCAACCGGCACGGTCAAGGAGGTCTCTAATGATGGTGAGTCCTGTGTCTCACTAGGTGTATCCTCGAACTCCCGGCAATCCTGTGTTCCCTCATCCTCTTCTCCACTGCTCTCGGAGAAAACCTCAATGAAGTGTGCCTTCCCTGCCGCACACCTGTGTCCTGGTGCCCATGGCTCCTAGCAAGTGAAGCACAACCGCTTCCTCCTCAGCTCTCTCCTAGCCTCATCATCAAACTGCCCTCGTCCAGGATTCGCCTTGGGAGGCGGAGCCCTCGTGTCCTTACCCTTAGGCTGGAAGGCCTGTCTCTGGGGAT
Source organism: Pinus albicaulis (assembly GCA_034641835.2). Classification (NCBI taxonomy): domain Eukaryota; kingdom Viridiplantae; phylum Streptophyta; class Pinopsida; order Pinales; family Pinaceae; genus Pinus; species Pinus albicaulis. Next base: position 41,926 of record JAXQQM020071159.1, on the reverse strand, counting down.
AAGGTGTCCGAGCCCTGGGTAAGACATCCTGTAAGTCCCGAGTCCTGCTGATGGCATCCTGAAGGGTAGCCGGTCTGTGCGACCGTACTAGGCCACGAAGTGGCTCTGACAGCCCCTCCACAAATATGCAACCCATCCAAGCTGCAGATAAATCAGGTACCATCACCGAAATCCTCAAGAAGTCTGAAATGTATGTCTCTATACTCCCAGTCTGTTTGAGCTTGGTCAGCTCAACAAAATGCTGCTCCGGATCCCTCTTGTCAAAGCGCTCTAACACCCTCTGAGTAAACTCGGCATATGTCGTCACTGTAGAATGCCCGAGTGTCACCATCCCATGGAACCACCAATCGCGGGCCTCACCATCCAGATGCAATGTTGCCACCTTAATGGCCTCTGACTGAGTCATCCGGTTAAGCTGGACATAGATGTCCAACTTCTCTACCCAGGACTCTGCCGAACTGTTTGGTGAGCCATCAAACCTGGGCAAATGAAATCTACTAGCTGCACGGTGGTCATCACGGTGGCATCCGTGCCCCTTGTGCTGGTGCTGCTCATGCTCTGGGGCTTTGCCGCCACATCGGAACTGGAAATAGCGATCTATGGGGAAAGCATCCATGAACGCCTGACCTAGGCCCTGCCATTCTGCAAAAACGGCTGCATATTGAGCTGGACTCACATCTCCTGCCATTGGCATTTTCTGCTACCAGAAAAACCCAGAAAACGTTTTTCCTAATTCCAAACTTCAAAATTTGACCCTTTTTATTTTGGCCCTTTTTCCAACTGCGTTTCTGGTATTGCAACTGCTAATGCTCTGTATGATCTATTTTCTGATGTCATAGACCACAGGCTGAGCCAGAATTATGCTCTGATACCACTGTAATATCCCCAAAGGGAAATAACCAGTAATAAACAGAAAGATGCCAGACAGATATAGAAACACAATGCTGAACCAGATCATGGAACCAATACACATAGAATACCAGAAAACTGAGCCATTTTATTAATCTGAATTACATAGAGAGGAGTACAAGAAATTCAAAATAAATGCACCTATCCTTGCTCAAGGCAAGTACAGAATCCTCTCAGAAAAATAGGAAATGGCTGCTACAGAAACTGCATCCCAGCTGCTGGAAGAAACTGCCGTAAGCTGCTGCTGCTGGAATGAACGGAAGCTAGGGGCTGATCCTCTTGATACTTGTCGAATGGGGCTAAAATCTCCGCATCACCTATACTACCGCTCCGACAAACCCGTAATCAGCTTTACCAAATCCACCACCTCCGAAAATCGCCCCGTAAACCCTCCTCCTCAAAACGTCGTGCCTCCAGAAATTCAGCCGCCGCTGTGGCTCAAAAAATACACCGAGGAAAGGGCTGGAAGAACCCCCGCTGAAATGGCAACTCCTCAAGGTCGAAAACACCGAAAACGCCCGTCAAATCTCACTCACTGCATTCCCTACTCATCGACGGGCCGTCCTCCCGTATGATCGATTGCTCTAAATGCTCAGACTGGCCGGATTCGAAGCCTCCAATCCACATCTCTGCCCTATCCCTCCAGACTGCTGCCCTCTCCCCAGGTCGTATCTATCAGCATCTCTTCAGATCTATGCTAGATCTGCCAATATCTCCTCAGATCTGCAACCTCAAAGGCTGGATCTGATGTTATCTCTTCAGATCTAGGCTGGATCTGCCAATATCTCCTCAGATCTGCAATCTCCCAAGCTGGATCTAATGCTACCCCTCCAGATCTGCAACCTACAGAACCAGATCTGCAATTATCTGCTCAGATCTATAATCTCCAAAGCTGGATCTATCAATGTGACTTCAGATCTGCGTCCTCCTCTTCCTGCTGGAACAGCGTTTTTCCTACTAGATCTGCGCAGCCACTAGAGGGCTTCTTCCTCTCCGAATCTCCACCTAAAACTGCTACTGAAACTGAAAGATAGAACTCAGAAATTAACCTTACTAGGGCGGGCACTCGAAGTCCCCCGAAGCTAAGGGTGAAACCAGAAATAACCTTACCAGGGCAGGCACTCGAAGTCCCCCGAGGCTAAGGGTGAGATCTCCGACGGGAGACACTCGGTTGCACTAAACAGTGCTGCAGACCGACTAAACAACCGGCGTGCTGAAGCAGACAGAAGTCTAGCTCTCAATATCAATATAAAATCATGCCTACCAAATGAAGTGGAAACCCCTCCTTTTATAATGCTAAACTCCCTCCAAAACCTTAACTGCATCCTTCACCTTGCAGTTACCCTTGGGTCAGCGTGAGGCCTCCCCTCATATACTTGTGGACCCCCAAGGCCCCCTCTTTAAGTTATAACGTTAATCAACTAGGAAAACACTTTATTTTATAAAGTGAGGTGACTAAAGTGAGGTGACCCCTCTTATTTCTCACTTTATTTATTATTTCCAACTAAAGCGGCAAAATTAAACAAAAAATGAAATATTCCAATTAGCAAGGCTAATTGGGAATATTACACTCCTGGCAAGCCCACACAATCATTAAGAAAGGAAGCTCGTAAACAACGCCGGACTGGGCCTGGCCTCGCGTTGTGATGCGATTTGGATCCGTCGATCCGGTAGTAAATACCGAAGAAAGTTTAAATTCAAGGTGTTGGTGGGGTTAAATTTTGAAGTTTTCAGATTTTTAGCCTAAGCACAAGTGACAAAGAGCTAGACCACATCTACAAGATCTCGCAGAGTTTCTATAGGAAGAAACTTGCAGTTTGATTAGAGGATCAAAGAGAGCCGAATCATAGTTGATTTGGCAGATTTCCAAGGAGGGAAATGAGTTGTCTGAGGGAGCAGAAGGTGCCTATTTCACCAAGGGCCTTAGATCCATTTCTCTAGCAAAGAAAAAAGGAAGTTTCGGCACATTTTGAGTGATGGCTCCTCATGGACTACGTGATTAGCACAGGTTGGATGGCCTCTCAAAATTTTCAGTTTGGAAGGTGTTGACCGCACTTTGTCAACTACCCCATAGCAGTACACCCCCATTTTTTCAAATGGGATTCGTCATGTTCAACGTGGTTGCGCCATTCAGATTCCATCATCCAGATTTCATCGACAGTTGACATTGTTATAAATGATGTAAACCCATTCTGCATGTTATGATGTAAATGATCTAAGTAAGACCGTCAATGTATGTAACAACCTAGGTAAGCCTAGTATGTTGTTGATGATTTCCATCCTAGGAGGTTTTTTGTCTCACTAATTCACATAAGTGATCAGCAAAGTTTTTCCCTCCAGCCTCACCCCAAAGCTAGGGTGGATTTTATCATCAGCATCCTAAGTGAGTCCTAGTGTTTTCTATCGAGTCCTTGTAAAAGTAGTATGAGCTACTTGGTCTACTAGATCATGTTTTGAGTCGCAGAATTGGGTATCTATTTGAGGGTCTATACGAATGGGTATTCCCCCTTCATGTATGTAAATGTATTATCTCATGTAAAGAGGGTTGGAAAAATAATTAAAATCCCCTCTCAGTCAATTAATTAAATTTTCTGGTCAATTAATTAATAAAATCTTAAACCAGAAATTTAATTAATTTAGGGTCCTAAGTTAGGATTAAATTTTTAAAGGCAAAATTTGTGGGTCCTTGGAAAATGATTTTGAAAGCCCCAGGCCAAGGGAATATTGAGAATTTTAAGAAATATTGGACCCTTGGGCCTTGGTGGTTAAGTCAAGGTCAAAATTTTGGGGTAATTAACTCAAAAATAATATTTTTGAGTTAATTAAAATTGAATTAAATGATAAATTCGTTTTTTCCCAAAATTTTAATTTCAACGCTCCGGATTAAAAGATAATTAAATCTTTTGGACGGTTGAGATTATTTTGACAAGGATCATCCAAACTAGCCGTTAGAGATCTTGTCCTATAAATTTAGAGGTCTTTCTCATTCTTGAGTCATCCGATCTCAGGATCGTGCACTTGTTCTTAGAAGCTCTTGTAAATTTTTTGAGGAATAAAGCATAAAGACTTTGGGGTTACAAATCTTGATGTTCCTTCTCAGATCTATGTGGTGAATTGTCTCTAAACTCTGCTACTTTGTTTCTTGCATTTTATGGTTGATGGCCTTCATGGATTAATCTGCATACAAGTATCTTGTGCAGTTTTCTGGGTTTATAAAATGACATTCTGATTTTTCTGAAAATGTCTCATGTTGTTTTATTAAATCTCTATCGATCTAAAGTTCAGATCTAAGTGTGCAGGGAAATTTTTTTTAAGATTGAGCGTCTGGGGAAGGCTTCGGTTGGACTAGCCGACTCTCAATAAACATAAATCTGAAAAGCTCATTATTTGTTAAATTCTAAGTCTATCTTACGAAATTGGTGGTTTTGCAAGGTTTTCTAAGGCTTGTGCCTCTCCTAAAAATTTTAAATCTCCGAAAATTGTGCTAAAATGGATTCAGATCTGACCATGAGGGTTTTAAATCTGTAAATTAGTTTGTATATTTGTAAATTTTTCAAGTCTGTAAAGGTTTAATCGTTTTTTGGTGTTTGTATCTTTCAGATCCGGCTGGTTTCTTGCAGGTTCATGGTTCAAATCGTAATTTTTTTTTTAGATATAAGGCAGATCTAGCCTCCAAAGGCCAGATCTGGCCTCAAACGCCTACTGTGGACAAATCTAGACATTGTTTTGATTAAAAGGAGCATAAAATCTGAGCTTAATTGAAAAAATTTATCTGCTGGGCATTTTAAATGAGTACTGGGTTCTGTCTAAAACGCTGTCAAAAAACTCATCTATTCCTATTCGCCCTCACTTCCTCTTCATCTACTGCGTTAACCCTCTTTCTGTTATCCCTCTCGTCCCACTGCCATCAAGCTGCCTCCATTTGCTCCTTTCCTAACCGTTTGACTTCTCTCTACAAATCTGCACTCATCCTTCTATCTTTGCTCCTTCATACGTTCCATATCTTCTTCATTTCCTTTTGATTTCCCTTCATCGATTTCCTTTCTGCCGTCATTATCCTCAGCCTTGACATCTTTCTCAGCCCACCTGCAAATCCGTCAAACCTTCTTGCCCCTTCCTTTCTCTGCGTTCAAACCCTCATTTTTTCTTCATGTCGTCCGGTCCAAGCTTGTCCATCGACTCCCCTGCTCATCGTTCCCTTCTCACCTCAGCCAACGAGCCGTCCGATTCTTCATCTCTTCGAGCCGCCATCCCTACCGTCCAACTCTGTCTGACCTGCAAACAACAAAAAAAATACAAACGCAGAGAATGAAATAAAACAAGTGGAACAACAAGGAAATGCTTACACTCAAACTTTGTATATGCGTTGGTTTGTTTTTGTATGCGGATTCGATTTTCGTCCGCTCCGTGGGTTTGGATTTTCAGTTTTTTTTAAAATTGATACGTTTAACATTAGGATTTGACTTTTTTATTTTTCTTTTAGTTTAGATCTAATTTAGTTTAGTTAACATAGGTTAGTTTAGTTCGATAAGCTTCGATTTGTTTAATTTACATTAAGATAGCGTTAGATTTTAGTTAGTTTCGTTTTAATGGTTAGTTTGGCTTTTTAGATTTTGAGTCTTAGTTTAGTTTTAACTTTTTGTTATTTGATTGTTTTAGATTTTAGTTTTTTTTTAATTTAATTTTAATTTAGATTTTAAATTTGTTTTGTCTAGTTTTAGCTTTTAGCTTTTAATTTTTTTTAGTTTCATTTAGGATTTAATTTTAGAGTTTAATTTAGATTAGTTTTGTTTAATTTGTCTTAGGTTTAAGTTTCAATGTAGATTTAGATTTTTTATTTGTTTTAGATTTATAAAATAAAATAATAAAAAAAAAAAAAAAAAAATTCAAAATTCCTAAAAATCTAGAAAATACAAAAATATAAAAAAATTTCAAATTTTGTATAGTCAAATGCGCTAATTTTTTTTATCTAAAGTTTGATTGTGGATCATTTTAATTTTCGAACTAGGTTATATTGGAATATCTTAATTTCGGAAATTTTTCAAGCATCTGGCATTCTCAGGTTATTGTTATTCATGGTTGTGGCATTTTCAATTAAATATCATTGTGATCAATCGTGTTTTAATAAGCAGCAGTTAATCGTCACTTACTTGTTTACAATTTGCATAACGGGATTTTGTTTGACTCCATAAGGCACTGATCTTAAACGTGAAATCTAATTTAGATCTATGGAATCTCGTAAATTTTATCAAGTATTTGATGTTTTAGCTGTCTCCTGGATTCTTCATCCTCATTTCTAATAGGGTCTACCTCCCTTAGCTTGCAAGGAGACAACTTAAATAGAGAGATTGGGGATAAAAGTGACAGCCCCCAATATGAGCCGTTGTCGCGGTGCCTGGACAATCTGTGCGACAACAAAAGGCAAGGATCCTGATAGTCCTTGAGGCATACAATCTTAGAGACCATGCAGAGAAAACTTTGGCCACACCGACAGATCCGGATCTCCTTCGGAAGCATAAGGAGGCTGCTGGGCATGCCAAGCGACTGATTATGGATGGAATCAAGGACCATATTGTACCACAATTTGCTGAGAAGAAGACAACTAATGAGATGTGGAAGGCCTTGATCTCCCTATATGAGGGAAAATCTGTCCAAAGGAAGATGTTGTTGGAGACACAGATGAGGTCATTCATGATGGCCAAGGGAGAAGACATGGAGCATTTCCTTTTCAGATTGCAGTCGATCAGAGATCAGTTGACTGCAACTAGTGCTAAGGTGGAAGACGATGTGATGGTTAGGACTATCCTCAATGCAGTCACGAATGAGTGGGAAACCTTTGTCCAAAGTATCTTGGGTAGAGTGGACCTCCTAGATTATGACAACTTGTGGTCAATCCTGCGTCAAGAAGAAATCCGTAGATTTACCAAGAAGCAGTATAGCTCTGGATCGAGCAAAGTGAAGAAGGAAGATGAGGAAGATGCAACCTTGGCATCGAAGAAGCAGCCAAAGAAGAAGGAGGATCTCTCAAAGATCAAGTGCTTCCAATGTGGAGAAATGGGACATTTTGCCAGCAATTGTCCTCAAAAGAAAAAGGACAGGGAAGCCTCTTCTTCCAAGGCAGCTGTGGCGAATGATGGGTTAGAAGATGATGCAGCAATGAGCGCTCATGAACCATGGAAGTGGGGTGACATGGATATGTAGAGAAGCTACATAGAAGCAAGGCAGGATCCTTGAGCAGCTCATCTCTTGGATCAGATGTGAGCTACGACAACCTTAAGACAATAGCGGGACAAGTGGAGCAGTGGGTGCATAGATCATAGATGAAGTAGAGGCAGGTTTGAAGATTGGGAGGAGCAGCGCAGAGAAGAACAACAACAACGTAGAAGCAACAGCAGGGCAGAGGCTGATGTGACTTCAACAACCCAGAGGAGAGTTGGTTACGCAGTGCAGAGCTGCAGCAGCGCGGAAGACTTCAGAGGGATAGTGCAGTGCAATAGCAGCAGCGTGAGAGATTTCAGCACAAGGGGCTGATGTGACTTCAGTAGTGCAGAGGGAGTCTGCTTACGCAGTGCTGAACTGTAGCTGTGCATCATCCTTCAGATGTCAGCACAGATCTGTAGCATATGGAGCTTCAGTGATGAGGATGCAGCGCATTTGACTTTCTTGTCATATGTTGGGCAGGAGATTCAGTTGTTTCTCTCAACAACTGGAGTTGCAGTTCAGCAGATCAACAGTGGCAGTGCTATGAGCAGCACAAGTGCAACATTTTGAGAAGGAAATGCAGTAAAGAGGTTGCAGTGGTAGTGGTAGAGTCATGGGCAGCAGTACAGAATGGCGGCAACAGTGTAGAGTTGAGTGGCAGCAAGCCAAGCATCAGCAGCACAGAACTAGTGCCCAAAATCTTGTAATGCATAGTGTGATGTATTGCTAGAACACACCCTTGATGCTAAGAGGGAGTGTTGAGATTTTGGGTATTTGGGGTAGCATTAGTTGTGCTCTAGCTCCCAAATTTTGTGGAGGGACTAGAGTACACTTGATCTACAAGACCCAGAAATGGATTTGGGAAATTTGATCTGGTTTAGGAGATATTAAATTAATTAATTATTTTAATGTATTTCCTAAGTTAGAACTTAGGAAACTTAAATGATTAAAGTGAATTTAATTAAACATGTGATGAAATTGTCTTAAGTGACGGATTGAGCTTTCTTTTAATCTTAGCCATTGATTCAAGATCTGATCATGGCCATTGGTTTTCCAACGAGAAAAGTATAAAGGAAAGGCTTGGGGTCATTTGTAAAGACACACAGAGGCAGAGCACTGAAGCTAAGCTGAGATTCTAGGGCGGGTTTTCTAAGAATTCTCAGAAGTGTTTCAGCTGCAGAGATGGGAATTTAGGCCAAGGGGATGATCTGATCCCAAGGTCTAGAATCAGCAAGAGGCAGAGATTAGCTTAGAGAGGCAGCGCAGAGAAGCAGGAGGGCAGCAACTTGTGCTACGCAGGTGCTGCGCAGTCCCTCAAGGACAACATGATTTGTTGTAGGAAACACACAGGGGTTACACAGAGACCCTAAGGGGAAACGTAGGGACTGCGTCACCCAGTTTGGGGTAACGAAGCCCATTCCGGAGCAGCACTAAGGGTCAGAGGGGCTTCAGAGGCTGACGCAGAGGCTTCAGGGGCATTGCTGGGGTTTCTAGGACCTAATTTTGGCTGAGTTCTGTAAATCCCGTTTGAGGGTGTGGATCAGTCATTATTTTGGCCGTAGATCAGCCAGTGAACTGTAGGTCTATTATATCTCTGTCAAGTTTTCCAGATCTGGAACCCAGGCTTCTTGTATTCAGAAAATTCTTAATAATAAAGCCCTCCAGCAGCTAGAAGATAGGTTTTCCTGCATTGGGTTTTCTCGAGGACTATTTGTCTAGAAATAACTGTGTAATATCCCCAATGGGAAATAAACAGTGATACACAGAAAAACAACAAGCAGCTATATAGGACAAAATGCCAGAACTAGAATATGGAACAAATACACATAAAAATTCCAGAAATGCTAAGCCATTTTATTAATCTGAGAATATAAATGGGTACAATGGATAATTAGAATAAGAGCACCTATCCTTACACCAGGCAAGTGAAGAACCCTCTCAGAAACAGAAAATGGCTACTACAGAAACTGCATCCCAGCTGCTGGAAGAAACTGCCGTAAACTGCTGCTGCTGGAATAAACTGAAGCTAGGGGCTGATCCCCTTGCCGGAATGAGCTGAAAATCGGCAAACCCACTCAACTCACCACCGGGATCTACCCGTAAACCATATACCAACACACCACTCCGAAAATCACCTCCCGTAAACCCTCCTCCTACAAAACGTCGTGCCTCCAGAACAAACTGCCACAGGCTCAAGAAACACGCCAGAAGGAAAGGGCTCAATCTCAAACTCACCGAAATGGCAACCTTCAACAAGGCTGAAAACGCTAAAACCACCGCCAAATCACCACACAACAACGCCGCTCAACAAAGACTGCGTCCTCCCGCCGGGAACCGCATCCTCTCCCGGATTGCGCAATACTCCAAGAGACCAACCTCTCGCAACGTCCACCAAAATCCACTCTGAATCATCAATTGAAACTCGAAGGAAAACTCCGTTCGAGCAGTGCACTGTCCCCCGGGAGCTTGCGCAGATCTCCGACCGGAGACACTCAGTTCGCACTAAACAGTGCTACAGACCGACTAAACAACCGGCGTGCTGAAGTAGACAGAAGTCTAGCTCTCAATATCAAGATCATATCAACAATGCCAAATGGAGTGAAACCCCCACCTTTTATAGTGCTAGCTCCCTCAAAACCCTAACTACGTCCTTGAGTTCCTCCTTGACCTGCGCAGTTACCTTAGGAGTCTATGTGAGGCCTCTCTCATGTGTGTGTGGACCCCCAAGGCTTTCCCCTTTAAGTTACAACGTTGCCTCTACTAGGGAAACACTTTATTTTATTTAAGTGAGTTAGACCCCCTTTTCTCACTTTTATTTATTAATTAACTATAGTCGGCAAAACTATACAAAAATCAAATATTCCAATTAGCGGTGCTAATTAGGAATATTACAGTCTCCCCCGGCAAAACGTTGCTTGTCCTCAAGCAACTGAAGTGATGGATGCTGCAAAATCTTCTCATTCTCCCAAGTGGCATCCTCATCCGGCAAAAATTGCTTGTCCTCAAGCAACGCTGGAACAAGCCTACTCTCTCACTGATGCTCCCCACCGATACTGCAAAATGTGCCTGGGTCCCACTGAAACCTCTCTGTCTCCTGCATCACTCTGATACGAAGGGATATCTCAACGCCAGGATCCCAAAGTGACCTCTCACAGTACCAGCCAACCAATAATCCTCCCGGGTCCCATCGCCACCGTGGCCAATAATCGCCCAAGTCCCATGGCTCGGACTGTGCACTGCCTCTGGCTATGACTAATGCTCTAAGAGGTGAAGACCACCAATAAGCATCCATGCTCTCGGGCTCCTGCTGTGATGTACCTGTAACTGCATATGCTGCCTCTCCAACCGCATACCAACTCATCACCTCTCTCCAATCCACGTCCTGACTCAATCCCATGCTGATCCTGCTCCCCTGACATTGGGAAGGAGTCCTGAAGTAATGAGAATCGGTGCCCTCCTGCCAACTGGGATCTGTAACATCTACTATGTCCAAGGGCCCCTGCTCCGCTGTGCTCCCTACGAAAAGTACCGTACCATCAAGAGGGTACCAACTCATGATCTCCCGCCAGTCCATCCTGGAGGAAGCATCTGATGTGGCAACAACAACTGCATGTGGAACATGCCTGGAAGGTTGCCGCCAACCCGTAATCATCTCCCACTGCCAAACTATCGCATCTACCTCCAACATCTCCAGAGGATATGGATCTGTAGCTGCTGTCACGGTACTCGATGTCAATGCAACTGACTGCTCCTCCTCAATGACTGACCCTGCGGTTAGTTGCATCTCCACCACAGACTCGATGTGAGTGCCCATCTGGCTCTCTCTCAAAGGAATATCATGCCCGATGTGAGTAGTGCCCTCCTCTGTCGACTCAGGCTCCATCACCTGCTGCTCTAGCTGAATTGTCACAAGTGACTCTTCACCCAGAGTATCTCTCGCAGAGTCCCATGACTGCTCACCCTGGACAATAGAATATAGCTCCGGTCTACTGTCACCATCCATGCATGACTGCCCTCGCTCCCTAGAAGCGACCTCAACTGATCCTATGGACTCATGTGAAAAGGAGTCCTCACCCTGGCATACAGAAGGAATGCCCTCCTGTTCTACCTCTGCCATCTCATCTGCATCGAACATGCCATCCACCCTCTCGACAAAGTATCGATACAGTGTCTGGAGCCCAGACACATACTGGGATACTACCTCTGCTGTACCCCGTATCCTCTGCTCATGCATGATCTCGACATGCCCTGAGGGAGAAATGATGCATGTCTCCCTCATGACCTGCTCCCCAAGCGTAGGCTCAGTGATGACCGATGCACCATCTCTGCAACGGATCATCTCATCCCCCAACCTGCAACTGTCAACTAGCGCACCAACCCAGTGCCACTGCTGAGAAGTCTCTCGCCTAGTGTGCTGAGGGCCATCCAAATGTCGTGGGTGTGCCTCACGGACCCTGCTGCTCATGCCCAAAGTGCCAAAGGGCAACAACAAAATTAGTTGTGCCCATGAGTGATGTAGAAGAGTGTCGGATGTGTGAGTCCCCACAGATACCATCAAGTATCGCTCCTCTGTCTCCTCATCGATCCTGGGTGAAATACCCCCAAAGGTAAGCCCAGTGTCCCTGTCTGTGAGTCTCCCTGGATGCGATACTCTAAGACCCTGCTGTGTAGCACCGTGTGCCCTCGCATACCACTGATCATCCATATACTCCTCAACATGCCACTGCACACTGAGGCATACCTCGGTATACTGCTGGATACCATGTGCTGATGCTGTAGCACCCTGTACCCTCTCGTGCCCTGACTGTGTCCAGGCATCGGTCACTCTCCGTATGCTCTCAATGTGATATAGGATACTCCTACTCCACAATACAGTCCCACACACTATGGTACACCACCATGCTACTCCATGTCCACCGGCAATCCACCGCTCAATGCTAGAGGCTCCCACACATCCCTGGATGTGATGACCTAGAGCTGCGCCCCTACATGTCGGTCTACCACCAATTGGCAACATCGTCTCCACCGTCGTACCACTATACCTGCCGACGAAAGGATCATCACTCCAAATCCTCCTCAAGGGGTCCGAGAAGTGAATCTCCCTAAGTGTTAGTAGTGTTACCACCACTGCTCGGCTCTGCTGCGTCCTCTGTGCCCCACACAAAGGTGAAGAATCCTTGGCCCCATACAAGGCGCCATCTGGTGGCCTGCCAATGCCACCTCCTCCGACAAACTCCTGCCAAGGTATGTTGACCACCCCGTGATCCCGTGTACGAGTGTCATACCAAAACAACCTAGGGAGTCTACCCATAAACAGGTTGGCCAGTGGAGCTGACCCAAACTGCACATGCTCCGCTACTAGGCCAACTGTACTCTCGAAGGCATAGTCAGCCGACCTGCCTGGGAAATGATAGGGGATCCCACCTGGATCCCAATGCCAATCTGGGGTCCCTGTATGCTCAACACCTAGGAACTCCTGCTGAACTGCACCTGGGTCCACCACTATCTCCATAGCCCGCTCCACCGAGTACCAACTCAAAATCTCTCTCCATCCAACCTCAACATATGGATGTTGTACCCTGTGCAACTCTGATCGTCTCATACCGCTATCCAAGTCAACATATGAGATCTGACTAGGTGGCTCTGCCTCTCTCTCTCCAACGGGAAGAGATGACCCAACAACACTGCTAGTCCCATCCATGCATACCTGAAGGGAAATGATCTGACACTCCAACGTGCCCTCTGATTGTACCATCATGGAATCTAGTTGTTCCCCAATGCGGACCAACTTGGCCGCCGACTTGGCACAAGTCACTCTCATACCCTCCAGCTCCTGGTCCTGCAACAAAATGGCCTCCCGTACTGACGTGGCCTTCTCTCTCAAAACTCGAAGGTCCGTCCGAAGCCGATGATACCGCTGTCTGCGACCATCATCCAATACCTCTGTACCTGCTAGTGCCTCATCGAAGGTGGATACATCTCCTGACACTGCTCCCATCTGTGTGCTGCTACCACCTGAAGACTCGGACACGACTCCGGTCATCATCTCAACGGATTGCTCTATTGAGGTAGGCTCTACCTTCTCCACTACCACAGCAATCGACATGGCCAAGGAGGTCTCCAATGAGGGTGAATCCTGAGTCACACTAGGTGTAACCTCAGACTCCCTGCAATCCTGTGTGCCCTCATCCTCCAAGTGCAAGGTAACCATTTTAATGGTTTCCCTCTCCGATACTCGGTCAAGCTGGAAAGAGGTATCCAACTTGTCCACCCAAGCTTTCTCTGAGCGCCTGGATGACCCGTCAAATGTCGGTAGATGGAATCTGTCCACTGTGCGTTGTAAGCCCCTATCATGTGAGTGCTTGTTCCCTCTGTGAAAGTTGTGAGGTCTACTATCACGCTGGAGCTGAACATAATCTCTGCTAGCTGTGCGTGGTAGTCTCCACCATGATGATACCGGTGCCCTTGGTGATGATCACGGAGTCTAATGCCATACTGGATCCGGAGATAGTCTCTGAACGACAGAGCCTTCATGAACTCCCGCCCGTATGCCTGGTACTCTGCAAAATAGTCACCCATGTCCCCGGCTTCGGTTCTCGCTGTGCTGCTGCCCCTATGTCTTCATCCAGAGAAGTGGGCATGGTAGGACGTGTGGGTGTATGTGATGCCATATGCTGAGTGGCATCATGCTTCGGCAAATGGTGGGATGTGCCTGATCCCTTACCAATCTGAAAACGAACCTCCAACGCAGTGAGTTTCTGTGACATCACCTGCATGTGTTGGAGGAGTGTCCCCCATCTCCTTGAATCATCACCACCTGCCATTGGCATTTTCTGCTAGGTGCCTACAGGCTCCTCAGAAACTGCACGACTGCTGCAAAACCATACTGCTGCTTAACTTCGACCTCCGATTTACCCACTGAAAACTACTCAGAAAATTCCAGGAATTTGGGAAGGTGATCCTTGCCCAAAACCCAGAAAAACCCAGAAAGCGTTTCTTCTAATTCCAAACTTCAAAATTTGACCCTTTATATTTTGGCCCTTTTTCCAATTGCGTTTTTGGTACTGCAACTGCTATTGCTCTCCAAAATTCCAGCAAACCTCTGTATGATCTCTTTCCCGATGTCGTAGACCACAGGCTGAGCCAGAATTATGCTCTGATACCACTGTAATATCCCCAATGGGAAATAAACAGTAATACACAGAAAAACAACAAGCAGCTATATAGGACAAAATGCCAGAACTAGAATATGGAACAAATACACATAAAAATTCCAGAAATGCTAAGCCATTTTATTAATCTGAGAATATAAATGGGTACAATGGATAATCAGAATAAGAGCACCTATCCTTACACCAGGCAAGTGAAGAACCCTCTCAGAAACAGAAAATGGCTACTACAGAAACTGCATCCCAGCTGCTGGAAGAAACTGCCGTAAACTGCTGCTGCTGGAATAAACTGAAGCTAGGGGTTGATCCCCTTGCCGGAATGAGCTGAAAATCGGCAGACCACCTGAACTCACCACCCCGGACAAAACCCAGAAACCATATACCAAACGGACCACCTCCGAAAATCACCCCCAGAAACCCTCCTCCTACAAAAACGCTGTGCCTCCAGGAACAGCGCAGAAGCTCAAGAAACATGCTGAGGAAAGGGCCTGAATCCTCCTGCAAAACCTCCGGCTGGAATGGCAACCTCCTCAAGGCTGAAAAACACTGAAACCACTGCCAAATCACCACACAACAACGCTGCCCAACAAAGACTGCGTCCTCCCTGCTGAAACTGCGTCCTCTCTCCTGGACTGCGCAGTCACTCCAAGAGACCAACTCCTCTGCAACGTCCACCCAAAAATCCACTGCAAATCATCAACTGAAACTGAAGGAAAAACCTTGCTCGAGCAGGCACTCGAAGTCCCCCGGAGCCAAGGGTGAGATCTCCGACCGGAGACACTCAGTTCGCACTAAACAGTGCTGCAGACCGACTAAACAACCGGCGTGCTGAAGTAGACAGAAGTCTAGCTCTCAATATCAAGATCATATCAACAATGCCAAATGGAGTGAAACCCCCACCTTTTATAGTGCTAGCTCCCTCAAAACCCTAACTACGTCCTTGAGTTCCTCCTTGACCTGCGCAGTTACCTTAGGAGTCTACATGAGGCCTCTCTCATGTGTGTGTGGACCCCCAAGGCTTTCCCCTTTAAGTTACAACGTTGCCTCTACTAGGAAAACACTTTATTTTATTTAAGTGAGTTAGACCCCTTTTCTCACTTTTATTTATTAATTAACTATAGTCGGCAAAACTATACAAAAATCAAATATTCCAATTAGCGGTGCTAATTAGGAATATTACAAACTGTGTCACTTGGTCTATGTGTGCATGAACTTATTCTAGATCTGGATTGTTGGAGATTTGTTATGTGTTTTGCTTCGATTTTAACTTCAATTTTATTCAGTTAATAACTTATCTAAGTAGGAGCATAACCAGATTAACAGTAATAATTTTTGCATAAAGTGTATATATTCAGAAATTTCCGCATGGTATCACAGCACTTGCAGATCTAGGAGGGTCACCAGCAAGAATTTGAAGGTTCTAGCTACAGGAAGCAGTTGGAAAAGCAACAAAAACGCAGATCTGAAGGGACAACGCAGTTTTCAGAGGCAGATTGATGCAGAGGGAAGGGTGACGCTATCTAACGCTGTCTCTTAGCAAGCCCACGCAACTACTATGTAGAGGTAGCTCAAAAACAACGCTAGACTAGTCTGAAGCCTGCTAGTGTGATGCAGATCTGAATCATTCAGATCCATAAAAGATTGAAGAAAGCTGCAGAATTTCAGAAGGTGTTGGTGGGGTTAAATTTATGAAGTTTTTAGATTTTTAGCCTAAGCACAAGTGACAAAGAGCAGGAGGAGATCAAGAGGATGATCTGATAGGGTCTTGAATCTGCAAGAGGCAGAGATCAGCTCAGAGAGGTAGCGCAGAGAAATAGGAGGGCAACAACTTGTGCTATGCAGGTGCTGCGCAGCCCCTCAAGGACAGCGTGATTTGCTGCAGGAAACACTTAGGGGTTACACGGAGACCCTAAGGGGCAGCGTAGGGACTGCGTCACCCAGTTTGGGGTAAGGAAGCCCTTTTCGGAGCAGCGCTGAGGGTCATAGGGGCTTTAGAGGTTGACACAAAGGCTTCAGGGGCAGCGCTGGGGTTTCTAGGCCCTAATTTTCTCTGAGTTCTATAAATCCCGTTTGAGAGTGTGGATCAGTCGTTATTTTGGCCCTAGATCAGCCAGTGAGTTATAGATTTATTATATCTCTGTTGGGTTTTCCAGATCTGGAACCCAGGCTTGTTGTATTCAGAAAATTCTTAATAATAAAACCCTCCAGCAACAAAAAGACCGGTTTTCCCGCATTGGGTTTTTTCAGGGACTATTTGTCTAGAAATAACTGTCACTTGGTCTATCTGTGTATGAACTTATTCTAGATCTGGATTGTTGGAGATCTGTTATGTGTTTTGCTTCGATTTTAACTTCAATTTTATTTAGTTAATAACTTATCTAAGTAGGAGCATAACCAGATTAACGGTAATAATTTCTGCATAAAGTGTATATATTCTGAAATTTCCATATGGTATCAGAGCAATTCAGATCTAGGAGGGTCACCAGCAAGAATTTCAAGGTTTTAGCTACAGGAAGCAGTTGGAAAAGCAGCAAAAAGACAAATCTGAAAGGACAGTGCAGTTTTCAGAGGCAGATTCACGCAGAGGGAAGTGTGACGTTGTCTAACGCTGTCTCCTAGCAAGCCCACACAACTACTGCGCAAATGTAGCTAAGAAACAACGCTGGACTAGTCTGAAGCCTGCTAGTGTGATGCAGATTTGAATCTGTCAGATTTGGAAAAGACTGAAGAAAGCTGCAGAAATTCAGAAGGTGTTGGTGGGGTTAAATTTCTGAAGTTTTCAGATTTTTAGCCTAAGTACAAGTGACATAGAGCAGGAGGAGATCAACTTCTCAGAGAGTTTCTAGCCAAAGGAACTTGCAGTTTGATCAAAGGATCAAAGAGAGCTGAATCATAGTTGATCTGGCAGATTTCCAAGGAGGGAAATGAGTTGTCAGAGGGAGCAGAAGGTGCCTGTTTCACCAAGGGCCTTAGATCCATTTCTATAGCAAAGAGAAAAGGAAGTTCCGACACATTCTGATCAGATGGCTCCTCATGGACTGCGTCCAGAAATAAGTGTGTCACGCATTGTGTTTTTCCAGGGACTATTTGTCCAGAAATAAGTGTGTCACTTGGTCTATGTGTGCATGAACTTATTCTAGATCTGGATTGGTGGAGATATGTTATGTGTTTTGCTTCGATTTTAACTTGAATTTTTTCAGTTAATAACTTATCTAAGTAGGAGGAGCATAACCAGATTAATAGTAATAATTTCTGCATAAAGTGTATATATTTAGAAATTTCCACAAATGGAAGAAATTCTACTCCAAGGAGACTTGCAGATGGTGTCAAGAATACAAAAGGAAATGAATATCATCAAAGAATCCCAATGCAAAAAGACTTCAGAAGTACATCAAGGAAAACTCCATTTCCCAGGTACCAAAGTATATTTCTTGGTTATTGCTATTCTTGTACAAACTTTGGGCACATGGCAAAATATTGTAAGGCATATCACAAAGACAAACATAATGGTCCCCGTCAATCTTCTTGAAGCAATTTTGCAAGAAGAAGTCATGATTACTCATTCATGAACAAGATGGATTGCTTCAATTGCCATAACATTGGACATACAGCACGAGAGTGTAACTTGACTTGGGTCCCTAAAACCATGACAACCAAGCCAGAGAAGAAAGTTACACAAGTATGGAGAAGGAAGAAAATTGGGTCCGAAAGTCTCTTGAACACTCTAGCTAACTACACATGTTGTTGACTTGATGAAGTCATCCTTGATATTCCAAGTATTTGATGGTGAGACTATGCCAAAAAGTGACCATACAATTAGGGGGAGATTTGTGAATCTTGAGCTTATGATTCTTAAGCATTCTTGCAGAAACTATCCATGAATGGGCCCTATGAAATGGTTGATGAGTCACACATGGACAATCATCCTTTGATAGATCATCTCTTGGGAGAAACTCTGTTGAAGAACATAATCCGTTACTCATCTGATGGACCATTGTTGAAGATGTCTTCCACTTGATCACAAGGCAAGCAATCTTTTTTGAGCTAGTGGAGTGTATGCAGGCAGGGGGAGTTGGTTCATCACATGAAGAAATGCAAACACATCTATCATGGACCACATTGCCAGAAGGAAAAGCACCATGACAGGGGGAGAAACGTACTTATGAAGAACTATTATTGATGAAGAAAATATGATGGGAGCAACATATCAAGAAGAAGCATGATAGGGGGAATACTTGGGCATCCCATTTTCCATTGATGTCAAAGGGGGAGGGAATGTTTAAGGGCAAGAATATTTCCATAAATGACAAAGGGGGAGATTGTTAGTCAAGGTTGTCTTTGATGTCAATATGGCATTGTTCGTGATTGAAAATTCTTGTGAGCTGTGATGTTTCCCTAGATGCCCTTTGATCATAGTGCCCTAGATGTCCTTGAACTAAAATCATGATGATATCCTTAACCTCATGCATATTATACTCTTGATGATAAAGACCTAAAATCATGATGATGTCCTTACCCTAAAGAAAGAGGTCTTAGATGCCCATAATGCACTAAAGATTGATGTAAATCCTAAGTGCCAATCATGTGCCTGTAATGACGTGAATAACCATACCGCACTTGATGACATATGATGACATGGTTGGAGACCACATGTTGACATGAAAATCATATGATGACATAAGTCATGACAATGGAGAAGCCCTAATGACCTCATTCTGTCCCAAACACCTTATATATAGAAAAATTCAAAAAAAGTCACAAAAAATAAATTTTGACACCTTATACGAATCTTACCACAATGAGTCCTATACCATCTTAAAGAGGATTTTTCCCTCTTTCTAACAAGCCCTCGCTCAGCTCTTAACTCCAAATATCCTAAGAGAAAATGAATTTTTAAGTTAGAAAAATATTATTTCTTGGCCAGCCGACCCTTCTAGATTGCAAAGTTGAACAAGCCGTCCAACCTATCCTGATCACGTAGTCCGCGAGGTTCAATCTGCTTAGTAGATCTGTCGGAACGAATCCTTCTCTCTATGCTCGAGACTCGGATCTAGGGTCTTTGTCAACTTGCTCAGGATTAATTCTGAACCGGCATAATTTTAACCCCACAAACAACTACTGAAGCTCTACAGTGCTGCTTCCGGCACTCTGAATCAACGACAGCTTCAGGACTGTGCCACCCTGGCTGGCCTCTGTGTGAGCAGACAATCCCAACAAAGCCTCTGCGCTGCCTCTATGCAGTAAGTACGCGGGTCTGCGTGGAGACTGCGTCACTTTGGCCTTTGCGTGGCTCTGCTCACTTCTACTGCTACGCTGTCCTCTCTGGTCCGAATTTCTGCGGCTGTTGTTGCTTTCTGCAACAAGGATTCTTTAGTCTTCTTGTTGATGATTAAGCTAGATCTGCAATCGCTCTGATACCATGTGAAAATTTCTGAATATTACTTATGCAGAAACCCTACTGTTAAATCACAATTTACTTCTTCTACTTAAAAAAGTTATTAATCTGAAGTATTCAGTATTAACATCGAAGTGAACATGTTAACAACCTACACAGATACAGATCTAAACTGAATACATGCACATAGACAAAGTGACATAGGATTTTCTAGACAACTCTCGAAAAAACCCAATGCGAGAAAACCGATCTTCTGGCTGCTAGAGGGTTTATATTATTAAGTAGATTCTAAGTACAACAAATTTGGGCACCTTACTGGTTAACCCGACAGAGAAATAAAAAAACTTCAGCAATACCTCTGTTCCAGAGACAGAAAAGCTGACTGATTCACACACTCAAATTGGATTTACAGAACTTAGCCGTTTTCAGTCTTCAGAAAACCCAGCGCTGCTCTGAAGCCCTCCGCGTCAGCTCTGCTAGGCTGTGACTGCCCTTGCGCTGCTCTGGAAGGGCCTGCGTCACCCCAGACTAGGTTATGCTGCCCTGGCTGGGCCTGCGTCAACCCTGTTGGCCTCCTGCTGCCTCTACGCTGCCCTTTCTAGGTCTGCGTAGCACCTAAAGCCCTCTGCGCTGCGCAACTGTTGCGTAGCTGCGGATCCCACTGTGCTGCTCTGACTGTTGCTTCTCTGCCTCTTGCTGACTCTTGGCCTAGGATCAGATCATCCCTCTCGCCAATACTACCCCTCGCTGTATTTGAAACACTTTTGGAAATTCTTAGCAAACCATGCCCTAGAATTCCAGCTTAGTCTCAGTGCTCTGCCTCCGTGTGTGTTCTCCAAGTGACCCCAAGCCTTTCCTTTGTACTTTCTCGTTGGGAAATCGACGACTGTGAATTAATCTTGATTCGACGACTAAGATTAAAAGAAAGCTTGATCCGTGTGGCTTAAGTCATTTTCATCATATGTTTAAATTAATTACCTTTAATCTTTTAATTTTCCTAAGTTAGACTTAGGGTCCTTAATTAAAAAGATTAATTAATTAATTATCTCTTAAACATGATGAAATTTCTCAAATCCCTTTCTGGGTCTTGGAGATCTCATGTACTCTAGTAACTCCACAAAGTTTGGGGGCTAGAGCACATCCGATGCTACCCCAACACTCAAAAATCTCAACAGTCTCTTCCCATTGAATACTTCTTTAGGAGTTTTATTATCTAGTGACCTATGGTGACTTCGATTTTGTATGTATACAACTGTCTTTGTAGCTTCACCCCACAAAAATTTCGGTAAATATTGATCATGTAACATTGCTTTTACACTTTCTTCAATGGATCGATTCTCTCATTTTGCAACTCCATTTTGTTCAGGATTATATGGGACTATCAGCTCCCTCTTAATTCTATACTCCTTACAGAAAGCAATGATTTCCTTAGATGTGAATTCTCCTCCATTGTTGGATCTTAATATCTTGATTCTTCTTTCTGTAAGGTTCTCTACTTCAACTTTAAATTTTTGAAATTTGGCAAATACTTCATCCTTGGATTTCATTAAGTAAACCCATGTTTTCCTTGAATGGTCATCTATAAATGTGACATATTATAAATGACCTCCAAGAGATTTAGGAGTCATAGGACTACAAACATCGGAATGAATAAGATCCAATATTTCATTTGACCGCGAAGCGCTACTTCCAAATGGTCTCTTGGTGTTCTTACCCAATGCACATCCTTTGCATACTCCTTTGTGATCTTCCTTAAGTTCGGGGATTCCATCTACTATTGAATTTAGGGTTGGAAGGATTTTGAAATGGAGATGACCAAATCTTCTATGCCAAAGTTTGCATGGGCTGCTTTCAATGTGAACTAGAGCTTTAGCAAGGGGAGATAGCAACCTGTAAAGTCTTCCTTCACGAATTCCAATCACTCTAGCATTTTCTATACTTGAGTTTTTACCCCATACTACAACTTTTCCATCAATGAAGGCCACTCTATCACCTTTATCTCCTAGAATTGAAATGAAAAGTAAGTTCTTATGCAAACCTGGAACAAATAGGATGTTGTTGAGATGAATATTGCCTCCATTCTCCAACTCTATCGAGGTTGTTCCAATTCCTCTCACGGGATAGCTCTTATTATCCCCAAGTTCTATAGAGTAAGAAGAATTTCCTTTTGACATCGTTTTTAGTTGCTTGTGATAACCAGTCATGTTTCTTGATGCTCCACTATAAAGCACCCAAATACTCTCATCTTGAAATGTGCTAGTGAGTGTTGAGAAGAGTCCTTCGTCCTTTGTCCTGGTTACTTCTTTCTTTGGAGAAAATAGGAGATTCCACACTTCTTTGATACACTTCTTGAGATGTCTTGCCACCTTTGAACACTTCTTGAGAAACTTCTTCAATGTAGTAGAAATCTTCATAATGCCCTCAACCGACCTTAGCTCTAATACAATGTTGAGAAATCTATAGGGCAACAATTAGAGTGATTTCTCTTTTATGATAAGTGTTTGTGACGAATTTCTACTTTTTCCATCACTTAATTAGCCTTCTATTTTTCTTTGATTGGCTTGTTTCACATGCTTCACTAATTTTCTTTTGAATCCCCTTTAGTATGGGAGGTTCATTGCTTATAGGGGTTGGGATGTTCTTTTAGGTTGATTTTACTTTGATAGATCATGATATGCATGGGGCTGGGGTAATGGGCTCACATGAGAGGGTAGAGCTCAAGCTAACTTGGATTTTGACTATGGTTGATCCCTTGCCTTCTTTTTTCATTTAAACTTTTGGCACATGATTCATCCCATCCTGGTTTGCTATGTTCAGGTTTGAAGAGTTTAAGCTAATCTGAACTGAGTTATTTTATGGTGTAGTGACTCTAGAATGGCTATTAGCTCCTACTCTTTGATCACGCTGTTCCTTGGCTTTAAAGTTTCATATGCTCATTGCATTGTCCCATTTTTCATATTGTGGGAGTGTATCTCAACAATCTGTGTTGGGTTATAACAATAGTCTTTTTTTAATATAATCTAGCTCCTACTCTTTGATCATGCTGTTCCTTGGCTTTAAAGTTTCTTATGCTCATTGCATTGTCCCGTTTTTCATATTGTGGGAGTGTATCTCAACAATCTGTTTTGGGTTGTAACAAAAATCTTTTTTTAGTATAATCTATTCAGATTTGTTCTAGCATGAAGTTGGATTTTGTTCTGTTTTGCAAATCAAAATGCAATACTCAAAGATTTTATATGACATTAGTACATAGTTTGTATATTTTAGTTTACTCTTTGTAATCATGAAACCTTGGCTCTTACAGGGTAAAATGAGTTGTCTGATGATCAATGACATTGATGCAGGCATTGGAAGATTTGGTATGAATATCTAGGAACACTTCTTAGCAAGCCTTTATTATTTAACATTATCAAAAGGCACCATGCAATGCATCATTGCTACTTGCTATATTAAATGTTAATACGGATGACAAATATGGTGGAATCTAGAATTATTTGGGAGGTTGTATTGTATTTCAATAATGCAAAGTATAGAGACCTCTCTATTCTAAAAGCACCATGCCTCTTTGTTAATTGTGTTTTGAACTCGATCTTTATTATTTTTAACCATGTTATATTTGTGAATTATAACGATGATAAAAATCCATGCATCTTGAGGTGCACTAACTCGATTTTCAGATCATTGTTGTTTGTGAATGTTTAACCTGGAATATCTAAGGAGGAAAAAATTTAAAAGTTGTGGGTGTATGACTTCTAACTTCGTTATCAATAACCTATTCCTTAATTGTTTTCTTTGGTTTTCGACTTCAGGAAACACCCAAATGACAGTCAACAATCAAATAGTTATTGGAACTTTGATGAATCTGGCAGACGATCCTACAAGAGTGAGCGTTGGGCAGGATTGGACAGAGTCTGACATTACTAATCGTGTTCCAATCATCGTTACAGGAAATGACTTCTCAACATTGTATGCTCCTCTTATTCGTGATGGGCGCATGGATAAATTTTACTGGTTAGTATCTATGGAGCTCTTTTCTGGATTAAAATACATTTTTATGTATGACTTCCTATATTTCAGTTGTCTTGTCTATTGATTTGCTGCCACCCTTTGTCTTGCATTCTGTTGGTATAGTTGTGATGCCAAGTTGTTCAAAGCTTGGATGAGCTAGAAGATTTTAGAAGTTATATATCTGCGTAAGACAATTGATGTTGAATATGATACAACAAAATGCAAATGGTATATAGGGCATCTACATTTAAGAAGAGTGAATAAACATGTTGATAATTAAATATAAAAATTAATGATTAATATTACAATCCCCAAATCTTGGCAGTTGCCTGTATTTATGGCAGTCACCACACATTTATTGCATACCAGCTTCTGTGTAATAGCCACTACGCATGAATTAATGCAGACCAACTTATGTCGTTAATGCAGCCATCCCATTAAAGCATTATAGATTATTGAAGCACGACTCATGTATAACATTCAGGATAAATATGTCAAAACCCTTTAACAAGGATGTATTCCAGCAAATGTAATTGCATTAAAGGTGAAATGTTAAAGCCTTAAGAAGAAAGTTGTTGAAGGTTATTCATCATCAATTTAGTGCATATGATGTGTTAGAGCATAAGTCATGTAAAAATCTCAAGATATGAGTGCCAAGTGTGAAATTTCTGATTACTTGTGCACAGAAAATTAATTTATCAGCTGAAAGTGATGAATAAAAACATAAATAACACCATTCACCAAATAAAATTTGCAGCAGAATACACGAGAAACCAGTCACACAAATAACACAAATATATTGGACAAACGTCCTTGGAAAAACCCCAAGAAGGGGGAAGCCAGTCTTCAGTCTGAGGGTTTTATTATTATCTTCAGCAAATATCCTACTGAGAAATTTCAAATTACATAAACTGCTCCGACAAAACTCCGACAAATTTATCCTCTCCACTGCTGATCAAATCGAACTAGGAAAACCCCAGGACTTCCCTTCTACAAATCACATTGCCTCTCTGGAAACTCACACAACGTCCCCAACAATTCGCACTGCTTCTTGGCCAACTCGCACAACCCCCTGACAAACTCGCACTGCCTCTGGAAAATTCGCACGACCTCTAGAAACTCGTTTTGGCAACTCACACTACCTCCAGAAAATAACTCCGCCTCTGCAGATACTAAACTGGCCAGCAAAACTCCCTTTGAAACTCAGAAGCTGGAATTCTTCTAGGATGAAGAATAAACCTTGCAAAACTTTCCTCAATTACTGCTGCTGAAACCCTTCTAGCGTACTACTGAAAACTCACCCAACACGAATGATCTCCAGTGCTGCACATTGATTCCCTTTATAATCTCTCATTCCCAAAAGAATGGCCATGATTAGAAGTTAACGTGATCCAATCGATGGATAAGATCAACTTAGAAACTTTCAAGAAGCTTCTACAGGAAAATCGACCTTATCTCAACTAGTGTCAATTAGTTAACCACTTTACCTAAGTTTTAACTTAGGAAATATTTAAAAATCACTAATTGAATTAATTAAGTCATTTTCCCTAGGTGAAATTTAGGAAAAATTACACGGGCTTGGAGATAATTAATCCCTCTGCGTTCCTAGCCTTAGTGACACCTCTCAAGGCTAGATCTCGACTTGGCAAGTAATTGTTCATATCGGGAGAAAACCTCCTTCCCCTTGTCCTCCATATCTGAGACTGCTAGAAAGTTCTTTGTCAATCCTGGAACATACAATACCTTTGTCGCCTCCAAAGGTTCTCCTAACTTGTAATATCCCCAATGGGAAATAAACAGTAATACACAGCAAAACAACAAGCAGCGATATAGAGCAAAATGCCGGAACTAGAATATGGAACAAATAGACATAAAAATGCCGGAAATGCTAAGCCATTTTATTAATCTGAGAATATAATGAGATACAATGGATAATCAGAATAAATGCACCTATCCTTGCTCAAGGCAAGTGAAGAATCCTCTCAGGAAAATAGGAAATCGCTGCTACAGAAACTGCATCCCAGCTGCTGGAAGATACTGCCGTAAACTGCTCGCCGGAATGAATCAAGCTAGGGGCTGATCTCTGTCGAATGAGCTAAAAATCTCGTATCACCTGTACTCGCCGCTCCAGACAAAACCCAAACCATATACCAAACTAATTCACCTCCGAAAATCACCCCGTAAACCCTCTCCTACAAAAACGCCGTGCCTCCAGGAACAGCGACAAAGTCAAGAAACACGCTCGAGGAAAGGGCCCGAATCCTCCTGCAAACCTCCGCTGGAAATGGCAACCCCAAGGCTGAAAACGCCCTGAAACCACTGCCAAATAACCACCCAACAACGCTGCTCAACAAAGACTGCGTCCTCCTCAACTGAAACTGCGTCCTCTCTCCTAGACTGCGCAGTCACTCAAAAGGGCAGCTCCTCTGCAAAACGTCCACCAGAAACCACTGCAAACCACCAACTGGAACTGAAGGAAAAACCTTGCCCGAGCAGGCACTCGAAGTCCCCCGGAGCCAAGGGTGAGATCTCCGACCGGAGACATTCAGTTCGCACTAAACAGTGCTGCAGACCGACTAAACAACCGGCGTGCTGAAGTAGACAGAAGTCTAACTCTCAATATCAATAACATATCCATAATGCCAAATGAAGTGGAAGCCCCTCCTTTTATAGTGCTAGCTCCCCAAACCCTAATCGCTGCCCCCTGAGTCTTCCCGACTCCGCGCGCTTACCTTAGGAGTTTACGGAGGCCTCTATCTATGTGTGTGTGGACCCCTAAGGCTTCCCCTTTAATTACAACGTTTGGGCTCTACTAGGAAACAATTTATTTTATTTAAGTGAGTTAGACCCTTTTCTCACTTTTATTTATTAATTAACTATAGTCGGCAAACTATATTTAATATTCCTACTAGTTGCAAAGCATCAGGAATATTGTTTCCCCAAGAAAACTTTGCTGACCCCAACCGGGGCGGGGGATGGATGCTGTAAAATCTGCTCGCTCTCCCAAGTGGCATCCTCATCCGGCAAAAATTGCTTGTCCTCAAGCAACGCTTGAACAAGCCTACTCTCTAGCCGATGCTCCCCACCGATACTGCAAAATGTGCCTGGGTCCCACTGAAACCTCTCTGTCTCCTGCATCACCCTGATACGAAGGGATATCTCAATGCCAGGATCCCAAACTGGCCTCTCACGGTACCAACCAACCAATAGTCCTCCCGGATCCCATCGCCACTGTGGCCAATAATCGCACAAGTCCCACGGCTCGGACTGTGCACTGCCTCTGGCTATGACCAATGCTCTAAGAGGTGAAGACCACCAACAAGCATCAATGCTCTCGGGCTCCTGCTGCGTTGTACCTGTAGCTACATATGCTGCCCCTCCAACTGCATACCAACTCATCACCTCTCTCCAATCCACATCATGACTCAATCTCATGTTGATCCTGCTCTCCTGAAATTGGGAAGGAGTCCTGAAGTAACGACAACTGGTGCCCTCCTGCCGACTGGGATCTCTAACATCTACTATGTCCAAGGGCCCCTGCTTTGCTGTGCTCTCTACGAAGAATACCATACCATCAAGAGGGTACCAACTCATGATCTCCCGCTAGTCCATCCTAGAAGAAGAATCTGATGTAGCAACAACAACGGTATATGGAACATGCCTGGGATGTTGCCGCCAGTCTGTAATCAACTCCCACTGCGCTACCCTGTCTGTCAATGGAAGCTGCCTATAGAAGGAAGCCCCTCTCTCTATAATGGGCAAAAGTGGGCAAGGTATGCTGCAAGCTCCATCGATGTACTCCTGGAGAGTGCTACCCACTAAAAACGCTGCAGCTCTGCTGGCTGTGAGTACATCTATCTGTGCCTCATCCCAGTGTCGACCCAAAGATGGATGCTCCAACATATCCAACAACTCCTGCTGTCTACTAGCCCCCTGCATAACAATCCCATCAACCTCCAACACCTCCAGAGGATATGGATCTGTAGCAGCTGTCACCGTACTCGATGTCAATGCAGCTGACTGCTCCTCAATGGCTGACCCCACGGTTAGCTGCATATCCACCACAGACTCGATGTGAGTGCCCATCTGGCTCTCTCTCAAAGGAATATCATGCCTGATGTGAGTAGTGTCCTCCTCTGTCGACTCAGGCTCCATCACCTGCTGCTCTAGCTGAATTGTCACAAGTGACTCTTCACCCAGAGTATCTCTCGCAGAGTCCCATGACTACTCACCCTGGACACTAGAATATAGCTCCGGTCTACTGTCACCATCCATGCATGACTGCCCTCGCTCCCCAGAAGCGACCTCAACTGATCCTATGGACTCATGTGAAAAAGAGTCCTCACCCTGGCATAAAGAAGGAATGCCCTCCTGTTCTACCTCCGCCATCTCATCTGCATCGAACATGCCATCCACCCTCTCGACAAAGTGTCGATACAGTGTCTGGAGCCCAGACACATACTGGGATACTACCTCTGCTGTACCCTGTATCCTCTGCTCATGCATGATCTCGACATGCCCTGAGGAAAAAATGATGCATGTCCCCCTCATGCCCTGCTCCCCAAGCGTAGGCTCAGTGATGACTGGTGCACCACCTCTGCAAAGGATCATCTCATCCCCCAACCGGTCGCTGTCAACTAGCACACCAACCCAGTGCCACTGCTGATAAGTCTCTCGTCTAGTGTACTGAGTGTCATCCAAATATCTTGGGTGAACCTCGCATACCCTGCTGCTCACGCCCAAAGTGCCAAAGATCGAAAACATAATCAGCTGTACCTGTGAGTGATGTCGAAGCGAGTCAGGTGTGTGAGTCCCCACAGATACTGCCAAGTATCGCTCCTCTGTCTCTCCATCGATCCTGGGTGAAATACCCCCAAAGGTAAGCCCAGTGCCCCTGTCCATGAGTCTCTCTAGAAGCAATACTCTAAGACCCTGTTGTGCCGCGCCGTACGCCCTCGCAAGCCACCGGTCATCCATGTACTCCTCAACATGCCACTGCACACTAAGGCATACCCCTGAATACTGCTGGATACCCCATGCTACTGCTGTACCACCCTGTACCATCTCGTGCCCTGACTGTGTCCAGGAATCTGTCACTCCCCGCGCGCTCTCAATGTGATGTAGGGCACTCCTACTCCACAATGCAGTCCCACACACTACGGTACACCACCATGTAGCTCCATGTCCACTAGTAGTCCACTGATCACTGCTGGAGGCTCCCACACATCCATGGATGTGATGTCCTAGAGCTGTGCCTCTACATATCGAACTACCACCAATCAGTATCGTCATGTCCACCGCCGCATCACTATACCCGCCGACAAATGGATCATCACTGCAAATCCTCCTCGAGGGGTCCGAGAAGTGAATCTCCCTATGGGTCAGTAGTGTTACCACCACTGCTCGGCTCCGCTGCGTCCTCTGTGCCCCACACAAGGGTGAAGAATCCTTGGCCCCATACAAGGTGCCATCTGGTGGCCTGCCAATGCCGCCTCCTCCGACAAGCTCCTGCCAAGGTGTGCTGACCACCCCGTGATCCCGTGTATGAATGTCATGCCAAGACAACCTAGGGAGTCTGCCCATAAACTGGTTGGCCACTGGAGCTGACCGAAACTGCACACGCTCTACTACTAGGCCAACTGTACTCTCCAAGACATAGTCAGCCGACCTGCCTGGGAAACGATAGGTGATCCCACCTGGATCCCAATGCCAATCTGGGGTTCCTGTATTCCCCATGCATAGAAACTCCTGCTGAGCTACACTCGGATCCATCACTATCTCCATAACCCGCTCCACCGAGTACCAACTCAAAATCTCTCGCCATCCAACCTCAACATGTGGATGCTGTACCCTGTGCAACTCTGATCGTCTCATACCGCTATCCAAGTCAACATATGAGATCTGACTAGGTGGCTCTGCCTCTCTCTCTCCAATGGGAAGAGATGACCCAACAACACTACTAGTCCCATCCATGCATATCTGAAGGGGAATGATCTGACGCTCCAACGTGCCCACTGGTTGTACCATCAGGGAATCCAGCTGTTCCCCAATGCGGACCAACTTGGCCGCCGACTTGGCACAAGTCACTCTCATACCCTCCAGCTCCTGGTCCTGCAACAAAATGGCCTCCCGTACTGACGCGGCCTTCTCTCTCAAAACTCGAAGGTCCGTCCGAAGTCGATGATACTGCTGCCTGCGACCATCATCCAATACCTCTGTATCTCCTAGTGCCTCATCGATAGTGGATACATCTCCTGGTACCTCACCCATCTGTCGTGTGCTGCTACCACCCGAAGACTCGGACATGGCTCCAGTCATCCCCTCAGTGGATGGCTCTACTGGGGTAGGCTCTACCTTCTCCACTACCACATCAACTGACACGGCCAAGGAGGTCTCCAATGAGGGTGAATCCTGTGTCACACTAGGTGTACCCTCAAACTCCCTGCAATCCTGTGTGTCCTCATCCTCCAAGTGTGAGGTAACCATTTTAATGGTTTTCCTCTCCGATACTCGGTCAAGCTGGAAAGAGGTATCCAACTTGTCCACCCAAGCTTTTTCTGAGCGCCTGGATGACCCGTCAAATGTCGGTAGATGGAATCTGTCCACTGTGCGCTGTAAGCCCCTATCATGTGAGTGCTTGTTCCCTCGTGAAAGTTGTGAGGTCTACTATCACACTGGAGCTGAACATAATCTCTGCTAGCTGTGCGGTGGTCATCACGGTGGTGCCTGTGCCCCTGGTGATGATCACGGAATCTAATGCCATACATGACCTGGAGATAGCCTCTGAAGGAGAGAGCCTCCATGAACTCCCGCCCGTATGCCTGGTACTCTGCAAAATAGTCACCCATGTGGCCCAGCTCCGGCTCTCGCTGTGCTGCTGCCCCTATGTCTTCATCCAGAAAAGTGGGCATGGTAGGACGTGTGGGTGTATGTGATGCCATATGCTGAGTGGCAACATGCTCCGGCAAATGGTGGGATGTGCACGATCCCTCACCAATCCGAAATCCCCTTGGGGTTTCCCGCTGCCTAACCTCCAGCGCAGTGAGTCTCTGTGACACTTCCTGTATGTATTGGAATGCCTTTCTAAATCTCCTCTCATCATCACCACCTGGCATTGGCATTTTCTGCTAGGTGCCTACAGGCTCCTCAGAAACTGCACGGCTGCTGCAAAACCATACTGCTGCTTAACTTCGACCTCCGATTTACCCACCGAAAACTACTCAGAAAATTCCAGGAATTTGGGAAGGTGATCCTTGCCCAAAACCCAGAAAAACCCAGAAAGCGTTTCTTCTAATTCCAAACTTCAAAATTTGACCCTTTATATTTTGGCCCTTTTTCCAATTGCGTTTTTGGTACTGCAACTGCTATTGCTCTCCAAAATTCCAGCAAACCTCTGTATGATCATAAACCACAGGCTGAGCCAGAACTATGCTCTGATACCACTGTAATATCCCCAATGGGAAATAAACAGTAATACACAGCAAAACAACAAGCAGCTATATAGAGCAAAATGCCGGAACTAGAATATGGAACAATTAGACATAAAAATGCCGGAAATGCTAAGCCATTTTATTAATCTGAGAATATAATGAGATACAATGGATAATCAGAATAAATGCACCTATCCTTGCTCAAGGCAAGTGAAGAATCCTCTCAGAAAAATAGGAAATGGCTGCTACAGAAACTGCATCCCAGTTGCTGGAAGAAACTGTCGTAAACTGCTGCTGCTGGAATGAACTGAAGCTAGGGGCTGATCCCCTTGCCGGAATGAGCTAAAAATCTACAGATCACCTATACTCGCTGCTCCGGACAAAACCCAGAAACCATATACCAAACGGACCACCTCCGAAATCACCCCCAGAAACCCTCCTCCTACAAAAACGCTGTGCCTCTAGGAACAGCGCAGAAGCTCAAGAAACACGCTGAGGAAAGGGCCTGAATCCTCCTGCAAAACCTCCGGCTGAAATGGCAACCTCCTCAAGGCTGAAAAATGCTGAAACCACTGCCAAATAACCACCCAACAAAGCTGCTCAACAAAGACTGCGTCCTCCTCAACTGAAACTGCGTCCTCTCTCCTAGACTGCGCAGTCACTCAAAAGGGCAGCTCCTTTGCAAAACGTCCACCAGAAACCACTGCAAACCACCAACTGAAACTGAAGGAAAAACCTTGCTCGAGCAGGCACTCGAAGTCCCCCGGAGCCAAGGGTGAGATCTCCGACCGGAGACACTCAGTTCGCACTAAACAGTGCTGCAGACCAACTAAACAACCGGCGTGCTGAAGTAGACAGAAGTCTAGCTCTCAATATCAATAACATATCCATAATGCCAAATGGAGTGAAACCCCCACCTTTTATAGTGCTAGCTCCCTCAAAACCCTAATTGCGTCCTTGAGTTCCTCCTTGACCTGCGCAGTTACCTTAGGAGTTTACGTGAGGCCTCTCTCATGTGTGTGTGGACCCCCAAGGCTTCCCCTTTAAGTTACAACGTTGCCTCTACTAGGGAAACACTTTATTTTATTTAAGTGAGTTAGACCCCTTTTCTCACTTTTATTTATTAATTAACTATAGTCGGCAAAACTATACAAAAATCAAATATTCCAATTAGCGGTGCTAATTAGGAATATTACATAACTCTAGTTGAAATTGGATAGTCCCAATTCCTCTATTGCACGCTTGGCATTGTTTGTTGATTTTTGTAGCATCGGAAAGTGCTCTAAGCCCCAAATTTGGTTGAGAGGCTTAGACACGGGTATTCCAAAGAACCCAGAAACCGTTTGTGAAAATTCCACTAGGTTAATGTTTTATTAAAATAATTAATTATTTTAATGGAGACCCTAAGTCTAAACTTCGGGAAATTAAGTAATTAAAGGACATTAATAAAACAAAGTGAGAATAATCTAGAAAAGGCAGAGATCAAGTCATGTTATAATCTTAGCCGTTGATTAGAGATCTAATCTGGGTCGTTGATTTCTCAACGAGAAGACTATAAAAGAAGGCTTGAGGTTCATTTGGAAAGACATACACAAAGTGAATCTTGAGATCAAATTATTCTGACGGAGCAGTGCTCAGACGAAGATCAGATATAAGTGATTCAATGCAGTGAGGGGCAATGTAGCATTCGGAAACAGATTTTTTCTCAGCGGAGAATCATCAGCAGAGAGAGGCAGGAAGATGTCTAGTAGAGCCATTCAGGGTGACGCAGAGACAACGCAGAGATAGTCAGGGCTGCGCAGAGGTTGCATAGAGGTTCAGAGGGTTTTCGAGATTCAGTTGTCGGATCAGATCCAAAAGCCGGAAGCCGGGGTGTGAGACCGGGAGGCCCAAATCTGTGATTCCGAGAGTCAGATCAATCCTTTACTGGGGTGACACAGTGCCTAGAGGAGGTGATGCAGGGCCTACGCAGTGACCTTCAGAGGCAACTTTTCCAGTGATCGGATCAGCCGGATTTTCTAGTGATTATGTGAGGTAAAACTCACTTTCTTTCTGTCAGTATTTTTCTCTGTAACTGAATAACCCTTGAGGTATTCAGAGATGTATTCGGGATTTGCTACTGCTTAATAATATAAACCCTTAGATCTGTTGCACCAGTTTTCCCGCATTGGGTTTTTTCGTAGACTTAGTCCAAAAATAATTGTGTCCTATGTGTGATTGATTTCTTGCTTAGTTTGCTTGTTTCATAATCATATTTATTTAGTGTAGGTTGCTTCAGTAGTTACTTCAATAATTCAGATCTGAATTAATTATGTAAATGTAATTTACTTAATAGAAGTACACTTAGTTGATGCAGTAGGATTCCTTAGACTGTAAGATCTAGGAATTTTCACATGGTATCAGAGCATTTGATGTGAAACAGGAAGAGCAGATCTGAATTTGAAGTGAAGGCTGAATTGTTGCAACAACAATAGCAGCAGATTGAATCCCCATAGGGATTGCGCAGATCTAGCCAGGAGGGTTGAAGTCTTGAGGTTGTCTCTCTCTGAGTGAGTCGACAAAGAGGTAGGATTTTCGGTTCAAGATTTTTCCGAGGCAGAGGGAGCGACACAGAGCCTTCATGTAGAGACAGAGGGATGCCGTTTTTCTGCAGGTGCTTGCCATAGAAGAGAAGCGTTAGAAGAAAGAAAAAAATACTCAGCGGGGAATTCTTCCTCAGTGAGTTCCTAACCGAGGAATTCAACATTTTTCGAGGATTTGAGCAGCAGATCTATGAGCTCCTGAAGGAGTGCGTAAGCATGCCTAGGCTGCGCAAAGGGGTAGAAAGAGGAAGAAGTTCGACAGTGTTTGACTAAGATGGCAACTCATGGTCTTCGAGATCAGGACTGGTTCGAGGGTTCCTCCAACTATGTAATCTGGAAGGAAAGGATTCAGTTCCTTCTAGATGAATTCGATCTCAAGATGTTCGTGGCAAATGTGGTTGCTGTACCTACAAATTCGGATCAACTTAAGAAGTACAAGACCGATATGGAAAACTACAAGAGGCTAATCCTTGATGGTGTCAAGGATCACATAGTCTCACATTTAGCTGGCAAGAACATTGCCAAAGAGATGTGGGTAGCTTTGTCTTTGTTGTACGAAGGATCTTACGAGCAGCGGAAGATGTACTTGGAGAAGAAGCTTTGCATGATCTAGATGCAAAAGGGGGAGTGCATTGCTCCGTTCTTTACGAGGCTTTAGGAAATTCGAGACCAGTTGGCAGCTGTGGGATCCCAATTGCAGAAACTATGGTGAGGCTAGCCCTTAACGCAGTCATGGAGGAGTGGCAAATTTTTTTCCAAAGTATTTTGGGCAGGGCTATGCTTCCGAGTTGGGAGCAGATGTGGGCAACACTTCAGGAGGAAGAGATGAGAAGAGATCTAATCAAGTGCAAGCGTGACGGAAACAACGATAGCGGATCGAAGACTTTGGAGGAGGAGGAGAATGCAACCCTCACATCGAAAGGGTAGCACGGGCAACAGAGACAAAAGAGAGATGTCTCGAAGGTGAAATGCTTCAGATGTGGTGAGATGGGCCACTTTGCATCACAATGTCTTTTGAAGAAAAAGGACAAGGATGAGAAGCATATCCGACAGTTGCAGCCGCAAAGATTGAGTAGGACGAGTTTGCTATGAGTGCCCATGCTTCTCCTGGTAAGAAGTGGGGTGACATAGAGTTGTAGTTCACCTTGAACTTCAGTTGGGCAGGATCCTTGAGGAGCCCACCTCATGGATCATTACCTTGATATTGGAGCCCATTATTAGCAGTAGCGAGATGGAGGAGCTTTAGTGAGAGTTGAGGAGTGATGGAGACGACAGTGCAGTGGGTAGCAGAGCCAATTTCTGGAGCAGAATCGCAGCAACGTAGCAGTAGCAGCGAAGTGCACAGGAGCACAGCGCAGTGGAGAGCAGCAAAAATGCAGTGCATCAAAGGGACAAAGTAGTAGTTAGTAACAGTCAAAGTCTTCAGCACTGAGGTGCATCCACTGAACACTTGTTCAATTCTGGGAGAGTTCAGCTATTTCTCTTAGCAGCTGAGTTGCAGTGTTCGCAGTGGTAGTGCTAGCAGCACTTGAGAGGGAGCTATAGTATGGATGCAACAGTGGCAGTGGCAGTGTCATGGGAAGCAGAACAGTAACAAAAACAACACAATGGTTGGACTTCAGCAGGGAATGTTTCAGGGACAGAGAAGTATGCAACATTCATATTGTTAGAGCACCTTCTTCGCTAAGAGGGAGTGTTGATTTTTGTAGCATCAGAAAGTGATCTAAGCCCCAATTTTGGTGGGGAGGATTAGACACAGGTATTCCAAAGAACCCAGAAACCGATTGTGAAAATTCCACTTAGTTGATGTTTTATTAAAATAATTAATTATTTTAATGGAGACCCTAAGGCTAAACTTAGGGAAATTAAATAATTAAAGGACATTAATAAAACAGAGTAAGAATAATCTAGAAAAGGCGGAGATCAAGTCATGTTATAATCTTAGCTGTTGATTAGAGATCTAATCTCGGCCGTTGATTTCTCAACGAGAAGACTATAAAGGAAGACTTGAGGGTCATTTGGAAAGACACACAAGGAGTGAATCTTAGATTAAATTCTTCTGACGGAGCAATGCTCGGACAAAGATCAGATCTAAGTGATTCAGTGCAGGGAGGGGCAGAGTAGCATCCGGAGAGAGATTTTTTCTCAGCGAGAGAATCATCAGCAGAGAGAGGCAAGAAGACGTCCAACAGATCCATTGCAGAGCCAGTTAGGGTGATGCAGAGACAACGCAGATCCAGTCAGGGTTGCACAAAGGTTCAGACGTTTTCCGAGATTCGGTTGTCGGATCAGATCCAGAAGTCGGAAGTCGGGTGTGAGACCTGGAGGCCCAGATCTGTGATTCCGGCAGTTAGATCGATCCTTTGCTGGGGTGACACAGTGCCTAGAGGAGGTGATGCAGGGCCTATGCAGTGACCTCTAGAGGCAACTTTTCCAGTGACTAGATTTGCCGGATTTTCCAGTGATTGTGTGAGGTAAAACTCACAGTTTCTTTCTGCCAGTATTTCTCTTTATAACTGAATAACCCTTGAGGTATTCAAAGATGTATTCAGGATTTTCTACTGCTTAATAATACAAACCCTCAGATCTGTTGCACTGGTTTTCCCGCATTGGGTTTTTCCAGGGACTTAGTCTAAAAATAATCGTGTCCTACGTGTGATTGATTTCTTGCTCAGTTTCCTTGTTTCAGAATCATATTTATTTTGTGTAGGTTGCTTCAGTAGTTACTTCAATAATTCAAATCTGAATTAATTATGTAAATGTAATTTACTTAATAGGAGAAGTACACTCAGTTGATGTAATAGGATTCCTTAGACTGTAAGATCTAGGAATTTTCACATTGTTGCCAAGATCCACATGTAGCTTTGAGCATCCCTCTAAAATGTTGGTCCTATTAGTTTTTTTGTAGCAACGGATGTGTTCTAGCCACGAGATTTGGTGGAGAGGCTAGAATACATGTATTCTCCAATATCCAAAAATCGTTTCTGGAAATTCCACCTAGAGACGACTTAATTAGATTTATTAGTCAACTTTTAATATTTCGTAAGTTTAAACTTAGGTAATATGATTAATTAATCAGAATTAATTAATTAATAGTGTGAATGTTCTAGGAACTCACTCGGATCAACGAGGAAATAATCTGGGCCATCGATTATGTTTTAATCTTGGCCGTTGGTTCTCCAACAAAAGATAATAAGAAGTCGATGGGTAGATGGAGAAAACACCAATGCAGTTACTCAGATGCCTAGGCAGATTGATTTTCGCAGTGGCTGTGATTCATTAGAGGAGATAGAGCCAGACGGTGAGTAGAAGGTGAGATAGAGGGTAGCAGTAGCAGTTCAGAAGGTATATTTCCGAATTCAGGTAGATGCAGAGAAAGGAAAAGCGTAGTCCACTAGAGATTTGCGCAATCATTGCACGGAGAGTGATGCAGAGGCACCAACGGATGGGCAGAGGGTCCATCTCGGGGTCAGGAAGTCGCTGTGGAGAGAGAAATTTCTCACGAAATTTCTCTCAGTATTTTCCCCTGTTTAAATTTTCAGAATTCTTGTGCTCAGATTTGCTTCTGAAGATTAATAAGAAAACCCTCATTGTTGCACCAGTTTTCCCACATTGGGTTTTTTCAGGGACAATTGTCCAAAAATATCTATGTTAATGTTTTCTATGTGTGTGCTAGAATTTCTCTATTTCCAACATTTTATTTTCTGCAGTAATTTATTGAGAAAATTGCAGTAGTAAATTTATTCGATATTTGTTGTAGAAAATAAACTACATAATCAAATTGACAGTTAGAAGAATATTTTTCAGTTATTTCAAAAGATGAAATTTTCACATGGTATTACAGCAAATATGATCAGTCGGAGAGCTTAGTAGCAGAGAAAGGAAGAGTTTCGTTGCTCAGCGTGAGCAGCAGTTCGAATCCCCAGAAGGCAGCGTAGTCCCTTGGCCAAGAAAGCCGTAATTCTTGAGGAAAATCAGTTTTTCTGAGAGAGTGACAGAAAAACTTGATTTCTCCAGATCAAGGAATCCCAAAGGCAGAGGGAGTAGTCCCATATTTTTTTGCAGAGTAGATCTCTAGCTAGACAGTGATTTTGCAGCAGTTTGCTGAGAAGAATCAACGTCGGGAGGAAAGAGAAATAACACAGAAAATCATGGACAAAATGTACAGTCAGGATGCTTCAGATTTATCTTCCAAGTTGGAGGATGAATTTGCTTGCTTATCATGATCAAATTTACCTGGTGTCTGGTATATAAATAGTGGAGCTTCAACTAATATTATAGGAGTTAGAGAATATTTCTTTAGCTACCAGGACGAGCAGATGGACTTGCAAATCACTATGGGCAACATAACTAAGTGTACTCATGTAGGTGTGAAAATTTCAATTCTGAAATTCTACTGCAATTATATATTTATTTCTCCTGCTTATTTTAACAGTAAGTTATTTACAAAACCGTTCCAATAAATTTCGAAATAAACACTACTACAGTTATCACCAAGTACATATAGAGAAAAGAACAACAAAATGCAAGCACAAGAATGAATCACAATGACATAGTTATTTTTGGGCAATTGTCCCTGGAGAAACCCAATGTGGGAAAACCGGTGCAGTAAATTCGGGTTTATATATTAATCTTCAACAGCAAATTCTTTACAAGGAAAGACCAACAGAAAATATTGAGAAACTTCTTCAGAAAACACCTGAGATAAATTCTCTCTAGAACTCTGGAGAATTGTCAACACATGAGGGACTTACTGGACCTCACTGCATCACCCCTCACTATGTCCCTCTGAAATCGAATTCTATTCCTTCAGAATCGACTTCCCTCAGGTTACTCAGTGTATGCCCGACTTGTTTTCCAAATGGCCCTCAAGTCTTCATTTATAATCTTCTCATTGACAAATCAACTGCCCAAATTAGAAGTCTAATCAATGGCTAAGATTAAATCTTGACTTGATCTTTGTTCTCTAGAAGATTCACACTCTGTTTTATTAATACCCATTAATTATTTAATTTCCCTAAGTTTTGACTTAGGGTCCTCATTAAAATAATTAATTATTTCAATAAAACATAAACTGAGTGGAATTTCCACAAACAATTTCTGGGTTCTTTAGAATGTTGATGTCCAAGCCTCCTAAATTTTTTTGAGACTTAGATCACTTTCTGATGCTACAAAAATCAACACTCCCTCTTAGCAAGGAAAGTGTTCTTACAATTTTCCTGTTGCATATTGCTCTGACTTTGAAGCACCCTCTGTGCTGTTGATGCCTGGCTGCTGCTGCCCCTTATTTGCTGCGCTGCGTCCTTCTCTACTGCTGCCCACGACACTACCACTATCACTGCCTCATCTGTACTGCAGCTCCCTCTCAATTCTGCATTTGTCCACTTCTGCTACTGAAATGGATTCTTGATCATCCCCATCTTCTCTTTGAAGTAGACAGACTTTGTCTTTCCAAAAGCTTTGGTGAGGATGTCTGCCACCTGTTCTCCTATCGGAGTGTACTATAACTGTACAGCGCCTCGTTGGACACAGTCTCTGATGAAATGACCCCTGATGTCAATGTGCTTCGACCGATCATGAAACACAAGATTCTCAGAGAGCTTGATGCAACTCTGATTATCACATAGAATGTTGGTTGATTTCATCTTTTCTTTGAGTATATTCACAAGAAGCTTCCTAAGCCATATGGCTTCACACAAAGCAATGCTTGCTGCCATAGATTCCACCTCAGCTGAGCTCAAAGCTGCAGATTCTGTTTCCTGCTGCACCAGAAAGTCATTCCTGATCCAACATTGAAACAGTACCCACTAGTACTTTTCCTATATACTGAGCTTCCAGCCCAATCTACGTCAGTGAACTCACTCAGTCTGATGTCATTGCCTCGGGTGTATCTCAATCCAAGCTCGATTGTTCCCTACAGGTATCTGAGAACATGCATGGCTGCTGCCCAATGTGCCCTCCTTGGTTCCACCATGAACTAACTGAGGGTGTTGACAGCATAACAGATGTCTAGCCTAGTGTTGACCAGATACATTAGGGACACTATGAGCTGTCTATACAAGGTAGGATCAGCCTCATCATCTTTGGACGTATCAATCTTCTTCCAGTTGGTGATCATTAAAGTAGCCATGGGTCTACAGTCCTGCATCTTGAATCTCTTCAAGATTTCTGTAGCATATCTCCCTTGACCAAGGAAGATTTCACCCTTCTGCTGCGAAAGTTCCAACTCCAGAAAATAATGCATCAACCCTAGGTCCTTTAGTTCAAATTCTGCAGCTAGGTTCTCCTTGTAGTCCTTGATGAGCCTAGATGATCTTGTCAGGAATAGATCATCTACATACAACACCAGTATTAGAGGCTCATTCCCTACTTTTATATAGTAGAGATTGGGATCTGCGTTGCTCTTGACGAATCCCATCTTCTACAAGTAATCATCAATTCGACCATACCAAGCTGTAGGGGCTTGCTTAAGTCCATACAAGGCTTTCTTAAGCCTACACACATGAGTCTTCTACTCATGCTTTTCAAAGCCCTCTGGTTGTTCGATATGTAATTCTTCTATCACCCCATTCAAGAACGCAGTCTTGACATCGATCTGGTGAATCTCCAACCCCATCTATACAACAAGGGATATCACGGATCTAATAGAAGCATATCTAGCTATTGGGGCGTGTGAAATTTTCAATCTGAAATGCTATTGCAGTGATTGATTTATTTCGCCTACTTATTTATGATAAGTTATTTACAGATGCTTCTATAAATTTTGAAATAAATACAACTGCAACATTCACTTTAATCAAAAGCAGAAGAACAAATAGAGCACATATAACACAATAGAAACAACCACATGAACCCAGTTATTTTTGGAAAATTGTCCTCAGCAAAACCCAATGTAGGAAAACCAGAGCAGCAGATGAGGGTTTATATTAATCTTCAGCAGTGAAAAGATCTTTTACAGAAAATATGACGAGTAGATTTCTAGCATAAACCTAAGATGAATTTTTTGAACACTTCGGAAGAATTCCTGACACGTGGTAGGCACTCCTCCTCCCTCTATGTCACTCTGCATAGCCTTCTGCATAGTCACTGCGTAGGACTGCGTCACTCTGCGTGGAGGGCCAGTGTTGCTGCTCAACGCTGCCTCCTCTGCGTCTTCCTTTTGCCTTCTCTTGCCTCTACTGACTTCCCCTTCCTCCTTCTGTGTCTGCAACCCCGCCTCTACAACCTCACCCTCTGAAATCAAATTCTCTTACTTCAGAATCGATTTCCTTCGGGCACTGAGAGTGTGCCCGACTTACTTTCCAAATGACCCTCAAGCCTTCTCTTATAGTCTTCTCGCTGATGAATCAACGACCCAAATTATATCCTTAATCAATGGCTCAGATAAAAAGATGACTTGATCTTTGTCTTCTAGAAGATTCACACTCTGCTTAATCAATACCCTTTAATTATTTAATTTCCCTAAGTTTAGACTCAGGGACCACTTTAAAATAATTAATTATTTTAAAAAAACATGATCCGAGTGGAATTTCCACAAACGGTTTTTGGGTTCTCTAGAATACTGTTGTCCAAGCCTCTCCCCAAAATATGAGACCTGGAACACTTTTCAATGCTACAAAATCAACACTCCCTCTTAGCGAGGAAAGTGTTCAAGCAAGGTACCAACTGTATCTGCTCTGATATGAAGCATTTGCTTCATTGTTGATGTCTTGGCTGCTGCCCCTCATCTCTGCACTGCTTCCCTCTATACTACTGCCTGTGACACCATCTTTGCCACTGCCTCATCCGTACTGCAGTTCCCTCTAAATCTAAAGTCCACCCATTCCTCTACTGGAATGGGTTCTTGACCATGCCCATATTTTCCCTGAAGTAAGTAAACTTAATCTTACCTAGAGCTTTTGTGAGGATATCGACCACCTGTTCTCCTGTAGGTGTACTTCAGGTGTACAACTCCTCGTTGGACATAGTCTATGATAAAGTGGCACCTTATGTCAATGTGCTTCGACCGGTCGTGAAACACGGGATCCTTAGAGAGCTCGATGCAACTCTGATTATCACACAAAATTTTGGTCGGTTCCATCCTCTTCTTGAGCAAGTTCATGAGCAGCTTACGAAGCCATATGGCCTCACATGAAGTTGTGCTAGCTGCCATATATTCAGCCTTGATTGAGCTCAGTGCCACGGATTTTTGTTTCCTACTGCACCAGGAAGTCATTCCCGATCCGAGACTGA